>CAUYLG010039005.1:0-48920 GCA_963573385.1 Cacajao melanocephalus
GGAGGGACAGTGGGAGGTGGGGAGTTGGGGAGAGATAGCATGGGAAGAAATGCCAGATATAGGTGAAAGGGAGGAAAGCAGCAAATCACACTGCCACGTGTGTACCTATGCAACAATCTTGCATGTTCTTCACATGTACCCCAAAACCTAAAATACAATTAAAAAAAAAAGAAACAGAAGCACTATATGTTTGCAGCAATAATGGCTGAGGATTTTCCTGAATTAATGTCAGACACCAAACCACAGATGCAGGAGCTCAGTAAATTCCAAGAAGAATAAATGCCCAAAGAAAACAAAACTATACCTAGACATGTCATATTCAAATTTTAGAAAATTGGAGATAAAGAAAAAATCATTAGAGAAAAATCATCTTATCTATAGAGAAATGAGGACAAGAATGACATTAAACTTCTCCCCAAGACTTCCACTAAGATGGCCACTCAGAAACTACGAAAACACAAAATTGAGTTAAATATTTAAAGGGCTGATATATTTGAAAAACAAAAACACAAACCAGAATTGCGTTCTTTGTAAAATTATTCTTCAAAAGTGAAAGAGAAAACATTTTCTTAGCCAAAAATTGGTGGGATTTGTTACCAGTATATCTGCCTTGCAGGAAATGTTATAAAACATTCTTTAACATCACAGAGAAGAAGAAAAAGAAAGGTTCAAAACTCAGATATACAGAAAGAAAGGAAGAGCATTCAAGAATAAATAAGTGAAGGTAAAATAAAAATAGGTGAAGGTAAAATCAAACTGATTTAAAGAAATACCCAAGACTGGGTAATTTATAAGGAAAGAGGTTTAATTGACTCATGGTTCAGCATGGCTGTGGAGGCCTCAGGAAATTTAGTCATGGTGGAAGGGGAAGCGAACACATCCTTCTTCATGAGGGAGCAGGGCAGAGAAGTGTCGAGAAATAGGGGATTACGAAACCATCGGATCTCATAAGAATTCACTCACTGAGCAGCATGGAGATAACTACTCCCATGATTCAATTACCTCCCACTGGGTCTCTCCCATCACACGTGGGGATTATGGGAACTACAATTCAAGGTGAGATTTGGGTGGGGACAAAGCCAAACCATATCATATGTGTATATACACATATGTACATATGTATCCCATAAGCATGAAATGAATGTCACCAGTGATACAAAGAATAGTAAGGAAGAATTAAAGATAATTTGTTATTATAAGATTCTTGTACAACCACTTATAGTGGCATATTGTTATTGAAGGTGTACTTGAATTAGTTGTTAATGTATATTGCACAATCCAAGGAAACCACTGAACACAGTAAAATATATATAATTGATACTGTAAAAAAGAAAAATAGAATTATATAAACCATTCAGTTAAAGCAATAACATGCACCACAAAAAAAGGAACATAGAACAAGGGCAAGAAATAAAAACCAGTAGCAAATATGGTGGATATTAATCCACCTATGTCAATAATCAGCTTTAATTGTTGATCTAAACACATAAATTAAGAGGCAGATTTTGTTAGAGTGGATTATACAACAAGAAGTTCACAAGAAACCCACTTTAAATTTAAAAACATGTATAGATTAAAAATAAAGAGATGTTTGCCTGTGAACCTAAAACTGCTCTAAAATATAGTTAATTATTTATTTTAAAAGAATAAATGGATGGAGAAAGTGTTATGCATTCTAACACTAATCTATTAAAAAGCACAAAAGAAGACATTAGATCAAGTAACATTATTTGGCATAAAGAATGCTATTACATAATGATAAAGGGTTCAATAGTCCAAAAAGACATATTCTTTTGACCTTGTGATCTGCCCACCTCGGCCTATATAATATATAGGAATATAATCCAGCAATCACATTCCTTGGAACTCACCTAAAGGAATTGAAACTTATGGCCACACACACACAATTATGCACATGGATGTTTATATAAGGTTTATTCCTAATTGTCAAAACTTGGAGGCAACTAGGATGTCCTTCAGTAGGTGTGGGCCTAAATAAACAGTGGTAAATCCAAACAGAGGAATACTTTACTTGGTTTGATTGCTCATAGAAAGAAATGTTTGATCAAGCCAAGTAAAGAACTTAAAAATATACCACTCTGTAGCCTGGTGTAGTGGCAGGTGCCTGTAATCTCAGCTACTCACAAGGCTGAGGCAGGAGAATTGCTTTAACCCAGGAGGCAGAGGTTGCAGTGACTCGAGATTAAGCCACTGCACTCTAACCTGGGCAACAGAGCGAGACTCCGTCTCGAAAAAATATATATATATACATACACACATATATATATATATCATATTGATGATTTAAGTTAAAGCCACTTGAAAAACGGCAGATACAAAAAGATCACTCTGACTGTAGTGCTTTTTTTAAAGCAGAAGATAAAACTTTTATGTGAAAGATGTCCTCCCTTTAACAGAGAAAAAGAAACATTCTTATCATCAAGAATGAGGAAGTTGAAGAGGAATCTCTACTCAATTAACTACCCTAGCCTAAGTTCCTTTGCCTTATATTTCCACACTTTACTATTCTTTGTGTAATTAAATACATATGTATCTGACTCTAGCTGTTTCTTTGGGTCTTCATTTTCTTATGCCACATAAAACCTGTGATAAATAAATCTGTATGCTTTTCACCCATTAATCTAGGTTATGCCAATTTAATTCTCAGACACAGCCAAGACCTTAAGATGGCGAAGGTAAAATTTTGCCTCCCCTACATATAAAAAGACATAGAGGAATCTTAAATCATATTACTAAGTGTAAAAAGCTGATCTTAAAAGGCTATGTACTTATGATTTCAATGACATAACGTTTCGGAAAAGGCAAAACTCTGGAGATAGGAAACATATCAGTTGTTATCAAGAGTTAGAAGAGACAAAGGGATGAATAGATGGAGCAAAGAGAGTTTTTAGGACAGTGAAACTGTTCTGTATGACACTGCAATGTGAATACATCTCATTACACGTTTGTCAAAATCCAAAGATTTTATAACACCAAAAGTGAACCCTAAGGTAAACTATAGACTTTTGGTGAAAATGGGTCAATGTCCTACTCTGGTGAGATAAGTTGACAGTGGAGGAGATTATGCATGGCAGTAGTGGGTACATGGAAATTCAGTATTTTCTGCTTAATTCTGCTGTAAAATCAAAACTGCTCTAAAAAATAAAGTTTATAATAAAAAATGAGGTGAAACGATCATGTTTTAACTACATTTTTTGAATGTGGATAGGATTGTGAATAAATTGGCCAAAAAGATGAATATATGACTACTCTAGCAATTACACATCACTCCGACTCCTAGCTTTTAATTTTTATTCATTTTATGTTGATTACACTTATAAAACATACATTCTGTTCTGTTATCATAACTAAGAAAATTGTCTAATATTTGTTCTGCTCTTAAGTGAAGTTAGTGCTTATCAGCCTTCTTTTTGCTGTGCTTTAATTTAACAATATTTCTTAATTCTTGGGTTCTCTATTTTGACTCATCCTTTAACTGGTTAGATTTTCTTGTCAGAAAATGCTTTGCAAAAGGATCAATGTGTGATATATTTCCTGACTTTTTCATGTGTAAGAATGTCTGCCTGATACTATCTTTATACATGAATAGTATCTTGGCTTGCAGGATATTCTTGAGTCACAGCTTCTTTCCTTACAAACCTAGAAAACACTTGTATTCATCTGTTCTCACATTGCTATAAAGAAATAACTGAGACTGGATAATTTATAAAGAAAAGAGATTAAATTCCTTCATGGTTCTGCAGGCTGTACAGGAAGCATCATAGCATCAGCTTCTAGGGAGGCCTCAGAGAACTTGCAGTCTTGGTGGAAGGCAAAACAGGAGCAGCACTTCACATGGCTGGGACAGGAAGAAGACAGGGCAGCGAGGAGATGTTAGGTACTTTCAAATGACCAGATTTCATGCGAACTCTATAACTAGAACAGCACCAAGGTGATGGTCTTATACCATTCATGAAGTATTCACCCCAATGATTCAATTGCCTCCCACCAGGCCCTACCTCCAACACTGGGGATTACAGTAAAACATGAGATTTGGGTGGGGACACAGATCCAAGCCGTATCAATACTAGTCCATTATAATTCAGAATTGAATGTTGCTGGAGCAATGGCTGATATTGGCCCTTGTAGATTTGCTTTCTCTACCTGGATGCTGGAACAATTTCTATATTATTTTTCTTCAGATTTTTTCTGTCTTTATTTTCTCAGATGATAAAACATCACAGATATGATTCAAGCTACTTATGGTTTTCTTCCAAATTCTAATCCACTCCCTTCCTCCACAGAACCTCTATATTGACTTTTTATTCATCAATTCTCTACCAGCTGCCTCATTTTTAATGCATAAATTCCACACTTTATTTTTTAGATGTGTTCGTATTGATATATGCAGCTTTTGTTTATAAGTATTAACTGTACATTCTCTTGGTAGCTCTTAGTTTGTTTCCAACTTTACATTGATATTATTTAGCAATGAACATTCCAGCACTTGTCTCTTAGGGCACAAATACAATAGCATCTCTTGAGGAATTGATGGTTCAAGGAATTTTTATCTTCAGCATTATTAGATATATCTAAAATGGTTATATAATGTTATTTTTCTATCAGAAGTGTAAAATAATTCTCATTTTACCACTTACTCTTAAAATAATGTGTCACACAACGAAATGCCATACAAAGTTGACTGTTATTGAGATTGAGGTAATATCTACCTCATAAAATGAGGTAAGTGGTTTTCTCTAGATATACTAGTTAATATATTTATGAAATATTCCTTGATTTGATAAAAATCAGAATAAAAATACCTGGATCCTTTATATCTTAGAGGTTACATTGAATTATTAACTCAATTTTTATAATTGTTATTCATTTAATTCAAGATTTTATTAAAATGTATAATTCTTTTTAGAAACTAGTCATCTCTTTTAATTCCTAATATTTAATAATTTAATATTACTTATTAAATATTTAATATTTGTTACTGAATATTTAGAACATTTATCAAGTCATTTCTTTTTCTTGATTAGTCTGTCGTTTATACTAGTTCTTTGCATTTTTTTAAAGAGTCAGCTTTTGATTTCACTGTTGAGTTTCTTGCTTTAAATTATTATTGACTTTTGTATTTGTATTTACTTCCTCCAAATTTCTTTAGTTTTATATAATTTCTTTTGCAATTTCTTGAGTTGAATGTGGTTTGCTGGTTAACTCATGGCTAATCTCAAAATGTATTTTTTCATTTCCAAATATATATTATTGTTGAGTGAGGGGTGTGCATTTTCCTGTGTAGATAATTTTTAAATTAATCCTACTTTGGTTCACAATTTTATGTTATTCATTATTTTCAAAACTTGGAATTGCCAAAAACATGTTCTATGTGATATTAATTTTTTGACACTTAGTGCAACTTCTTTTGTGATCAATTGCTTTTCTAGTTGCAAAAAGTAGATCAAACTAGTTAATTTTGTTTTCAAATTTTTTATGTTTATACTAAATTTTGTCTGATAGATGGTACACGTGTGTTAAAAATCTCACATAGTGATTATGGATTTGTTCAATTTGCCTAGAAAATTGTATATTTTCAGGCAATATTGTTTAGTAACTACAAGTTTATGATTGTAATCTGTCCTTGGTAGATTATTGCACTTGTCATTATCATTTTTATTATTATGTAATTCCTGTGCTTTTAATTCCATTGAACTAAAATAATTTGCATTTTTATATAGTATATAGCTACAAAATTATTTAAGATATTTTAGTTTGTATGTTCATCTGCAGAGCAGTACTCTTATTTTATGTATTCCCAAGGGTGTTAAGAAAATGATTTTTGTTGCCCAGCAATCCAGAATCCACAAAAAAAGTTAACTGAGGAAATTAATGAGATATTGCATTGTGTTCGTGGGACAGCAACAGTGGTGCTGATGGTATGTGTATAAATGTGTGTGAGTGTAAATATCGTACAGTGTGAGAGTCTGAGACTAGATAAACAATACTTATTAGGCTAAAAGCTTTTGAAGTATGGTGAAAATATCATTCTATAAATCTTCACAGTTTTAGAAAATTTAGTTGCGATGGTTGTGGAGAAAACCATGAAATAATTATTTTCCTGCTCAGCAAAAATATATCGGCACTAACAACCGTGACTTTAGGCACATCAGTATAATGGAGATTTCCCTCAAACACTGTACATACTCTTTCTTTTGGGTTTTATTAATGTTCTTTTTATCTGTAATATTGTTCCTCATTTCTCCCATCACAAGTTTGACAAAATTTAAACAAATTGCAGGGCCCAGCTCAATGAACATTTTTCTCCCAGAAGGGTGCTCTTTCTCAACTTTATATTCAAAGCATTTTTTAAAAAACCTCAAAGAAAGCCCTCATTGAAGCCCAGTTGGAATTCCTTCATCTGGTACAATTAATTAGTATGGGTGCTCCGTCCCTCTCAACTGTTACCCACCCTCTGTGGTGACTCACATTGCTTGTACAGAAACTTTCTCTGCTCTGTATACAGTGGATGCTTCATAATGGTATTCCGTATTGAATAGCAATAATAGATATATTGAAATCTATGGCTTTATATTTGAGGCTGGAAATAATAAGGAAAAAATAACAGAACCCTAAGTCATAAAAAATCAGATTCAGAGTGTGGCTCTGCCACTAATCATATAATGTCAGACAAATAACATTGTCTCTGGGTCACAGAAGAATGATCTGTAAGATTTCTTATGAATTTAGGATTTGTCATTTTATAATTTCCCCAGCAATATCATGTACAGGAAGTACTGATTGCTTCAATCCTTAACTCCAAATCTAGCTTGAGAAAATTTAGATGGTGATCAATGAAGCCTCATATAAAAGGTCAACTAGTAAATCTACACAGTATAGTCTGACATTTTCTGATACTCCAGGAACTATGAAGAATCACACATGCACTCATTCTACAAAAGAATTTGAGTGTAGATTGGGAATAAAAACTGTATTTCATGACAAAAAAACTGAGGTCCAAAGAGGTACATTATTTTCTCAAGTCATTCAAATAGCTCCTAGCCGAATCCAGGCGCTAACCCAGAGTTTTCTTCTCCCAGGAAGAACTTTTCTAAATGAACTAAGAATTTAAATATTTAACTGAGCTAAAAAGCTGAGATAAAGGTAATGAAGAGGAAAAATAATGGAAGAAAGACTGTTTAGTGCTTTAGCTAGGGTACTTAAATGTAGTTGAAGTATCACTGGATTTTTTGAGAGGCACTGTCATTATTTAAGAATTACAGTTCAAACACACAGGTGGGAAAACATTTTATATATTTTTATTTGTATAGGATTCAACCTAATGTACATGTTGGAGTCCCATTTCACTGGGTAGTAGAAATGTAATCTTGGTCACCTTAGGGTTCTTCTCCTTTTCCTAGGTTTTTATGCAAGTTCCAAAGGCTTTATTTCATGCCAAGACACCAGTAAGCATCTGAGTCTCTACTGCTATCTAATTATCCACTCAAATATCTATCACAAATTTAATTGATGACCCCAGGTCCATCAATCATTCTTATAGTCAGTGAGTCCTTTCTCTATGTCTCCATTTCCTTCTGCATCTCCTGGTGCACCTTGGGTCATAGGGTACTCTGAACTAAGTCCTGGTTTGCATAAGCCATGCAGTTATTTCTGAACTGGGTTTTGCTTCCTACTCAGGCTTTCCTGGAAAGCAAGACACGGGCTTCTCAGCAACCTAATTTTTAAACCTATATGATTGTCTTGTCTAGAATTTTGGCCTACAGTGGAGAAAGCATCAGAGGAATGTTTTCAGGATCCAGAAACTTCTCAAGGTCAATGAATCTCTACACATTCATTGCTTTGGGACTCAGTTCTCTTCTCAACCTAGGAATTTTTTTAAATTTTAATTATAGAAAATTTCAAACATGCACAAATATACAGAAAGTATATTATAATAAACCACATGTACCCATATTGTTCCAATTTGTAAACATTAAATAATCTATAAATAATAAGGATTTTTTAAAAAAATCACACTATACTGTTATCAGAAAAAAACAACATTAATTCCTTAATATCATCAAATGTCCACTTAGTATTCACATATTTCACACTTCGTTGAGTGTCTAATAAATATTTTTCTTTTAAAACAATGTGTTTGCTTGAATTAGGACCCAAATAAGAATGATTTATTGCTATTAATTGCTATATCTTTTAAGTTTACTTTCAGTAGTTAAAGTTCTTTACCAATCTTTGTGCTCCACTCTCACCCCTAAGATCTTTTCTTGAAGAGACCAGGTCATTAGTCTTGTAGATTTTCAGGAAATCCCCATCTGGACTGTGGACTCTTACACATGTCAGATAACTTCCCAAATCTTTCAAATTCCTTTTCATTGTCATCTATATTAGTGTGTGACACAAAAACCTTAACAAGGATTGTCTAAACACAACAGAAACATTTCTTCAGAGGAAAGTTTAGAACAGGTGTTATGGATCCTCTGAACAGTGACTCCCCTCCATACAGTGATTCAGGAACCCAGGATCTTTACCTTTGGTGACTCCCCTGTGTCTAACATATGCCTTTTAGTGTTTACCAAGCAGATATTCTCATTCCAGTCAGCCAGCAGGGGAAGGAAAAGGATAATTCATAATTATCCCATGTGGGAGTTTTTTTTCTGTTGTTTGGTTTTTAATACACCAGATCTGGATAGGGATCTGGAAAGGGAGGGAGCATATCACTTCTACACATATTCCTGGACCACACTCAACTGCAAAGGAAGCTGGACAGTAACATTTAACTGTGTGCCAAGAGGAAGCAGAAATGGGGTTAGTGTAAAATTGGCCAGTCTCTGACCCTCTCCAAGGGCTATATTTTCGAAACTCAAAAGCCAAAAAGAAAAAATAGACATTTAAAAATCATCTTGCTCTATGATCTTTCTTAATTAATAAATCTAGAATTACCTAATTTGTCAGGGAAACATAATAGCATTACAGAAAGTACTAGGTTTTAAAAAGAAAAATGTCAGTTACAATTTCAATTTTTTTTTTTTCTGCCACGGAATGTAGTAGTTTATAAAACAGGCCTGTAGTTTAGGTGGATTGAGTTTGAATCATTAATCTACCACTATCTAGTTGTATAAACTAGGTTAATATAATTTCTCTGGACCTTTTGCCCTACATTTATTTGACACTAATAATGTCTTAGTTCAAAATGTTGCAGTAAGGATTAAATGAAATAATATAAGCAAAGATCTTAACACAACGCCTTATAAAATATAGAGTCTGCGTAAATTTTAGGTAATAATAACAAACAAATGTGAATTCTCTAACTGCTAAGCCATTTGCAACTACTTTAAGCTTTGTGTTGTATACCAAGCCTCTGCATAGATCTAGCTCATTTTCTTGATGCAGTTGTCAAAATCTATCTGCAAAGTTTTGAATACCTATCTCATCCTGAACATTGAACAACGAATACATTCAGAATCAGCTGAATTAAGTAAACTATAGAAAGACATAAAATGTATGTCCCTCAAAATAGTACAGAATACACTGCATATATTATTCGCACTTTGATCATTTCTTTTAAAAATAAATTAGGTTGGAATATTTTTTAAGTATTGTTCTGGTTCTTGTTTTCTGTTTTGTTCTGCTTTGAACTTATCAGTCTTTTGCCTGAAGCAAATATATACAGCTGATCTCCAAATGCCTGGAAATGAGAATCTGTCAAGGTAACTCTCGCTTTTGTTGCCAGGCTGAGGGATCCAGCTGGAAGTAAGAGCAGCTGCACTTGGTGCCCTAGTTTGGGTCATTTCAAACACAGCTTTAACTTTATCCTGTTTTAAGTGCAGACATTTCAAGATCCCATGGAATGAGACACGACCCATCTATTTTATATTTGGATGCTACTTTTACTGAAGATAGACTGCAGGGATGGGAGTAGGAGGAAGGGAAGGATGGGATAAGAGCCTGTTGATGCCAGGTCAATGAGATCTATATTTTTAGAGTACCTTTTGACATCCAAGAATGTGTCTGCTCTCTCTCAGTATTCTCAGTCGTATAAGGCCCTCAAAAGTTAGGTGGCAAAAAAAACAAAGACAGAAAAGAAAAAATAATTAGATGGTCTTTCCCTTGAGTTGAAAAAAGGTGAATCTGTTGGGAATTGGGCCCATCCCGCTTTGCGGATGGGTTACTCACCTTAAAGAAAAGCTTTTCTTCCTAGGGTGGAAGAGAGCCACCACTTCTCTGCTCTACTTACAGTCTATTTTTACATTCAGGAAGTAGAGTTATTGCAGAATCATGAGAATTGGAGATGGAAAGAATTTACAGAGCAATTCATTCCAACTAGAGGCCACTTGAGAATTTTTAGTCTGTTTGCCAATGGTGGTTTGGGCCACTACATTCCTCTCGTGTGCTGAACTGATTTCACCCAAAACTAAAATTCTGTCAATTTCATAAACAAAATCAAATAGATATTTAGCAATCTATTCACAGTTAGATTTCAATGAATTATTTCCTGTGAATGAAACTAACTTTCTGCAGTTATTTTCTTTTACAGGACAGATACCTTTTAGTAAACAATGTCCAAAACCACTGTATATTTATAAGACTATATGAACATTCAAAATTAAAACACAAATTTGATATGAAGTACATAATCAATACACAATGAGACAAATTAAAATGTCTGTGACATGGATCACTCACCCTTTAAGATAATGGAATTCATCTTGTCATTATCATCCTGAATAACTATAAAATAGCCAAATTTGAGTCATGCTGCCTGAAAGTCAGAAAAAAAATGAAATCTCTAAAAAGGTCTCATAATTTTATTAATGATAAAATAAAGACCCAGAGAAATTAAGGGACTTGCTTAAGGACTCCCAGAAAATTGTTGGTAAAAATTTATTCCTCACTGACTCATAAACCAAGGCTCTCTGCACTTTAGAATACTATTGTCAATTAATTGCTTAGAAACTCTACAAATACCTGATTAAAATTTCCAAGTATTGGCCGGATGCAGTGGCTCATGCCTGTAATCCTAGCACTTTGGGAGCCCACGGCAGGCACATCATCAGGTCAGGAGTTTGAGACTAGCCTGGCCAGCATGGTGAAACACCCTCTCTACTAAAAATACAAAAAATTAGCCAGGCATGGTGACCGCACCTGTAATCCCAGCTACTTGGGAGGCTGAGGCACGAGAATTCCTGAGCCCAAGAGCCAGAAGTTGCAGTTGTAGTGAGCCGAGATCATGCCACTGCACTCCAGCCTGGGCAACAGAGCGAGGCTCCATCTCCAAAAATAAAAAATAAAAATAAATTCCAAGTATTGTTATCAGTAGGATTTGGTACAATATCTGGTGAATTGTAAGTCTCTAAAGAACCTATGATTGAATTGTTTGTGATGAAATAATTGAGATTAAGAAAATTACATGCTTGAAAATACCATTGACCTTAAGTGAGTTACAGGAAGATAGGCTCTGATGATGGAAACCAATACTGTAATGTTTTAGTATAATTCTCTGACTAAATTGTTGGGTGAATTATGGTCATTACTGGACTTCTCTAAAATAAAGAAATTTAATCAAATCATTTCTAAGGTCCCTCTGAGAGCTCTACTAGTTTACCCAGCAAAGCTATTATTGCTCAATAAGCACTTATTGAAATTGAAAAAATTTGCACATATGTTCACTGAAAGATTCTTTCATCATATTAAATTTAGAGCATGTCTTTCATTGGAAGACCTTAATGAGGAAATGTTAATAGGCATATTGATTTATTTTACAAATGACTATTTTCTATATAACTTTTGTGAAGTTATGTCCCCATGCTCTAGAATAATAAGTGCATATATTTAGTTTAAAGAGGAGTTGAAGACTTGAAAAAGAATATAACAAATAAGTAAACTCTCTGCATTTGCCAGGGTTCTCATGTGAAACAGAACTAAGAGGGTGTGTGTGTTTGTGTGTGTGTGTATAAATAATAAAGAAATGTATTATAAGAAATTAGCCCACACAATTATGGAGGCTGACAAGTCCCAAGAACTGCAGGCTGAGTCACCAAGCTGGAGACCAGGAGAGCCAGTGGCGTAGTTTGAATTCAAAAGTTGGCAGACTCAAACCCAGGAAGAGCCAGTGTTTCAGTTTTAGTCTGAAGACAGAAAAAAGCCAAAAGCCAGTATCTCAGTTCAAGGACCACCAGGCAGAAAGAATTCTGTCTTACCTTTTGGGGCGGAGGCCGGTGGTCAGCCTTTATGTTCAATGCAGGCCTTCAATTAATTGGATGAGCCCACCCACATTAGGGAAGGCAGTTTGCTTTACTCACTCTACTGACAAATGTTAATCTCATCCAAAAACGCCCTCACAGAAACACCCAGAGTAACGTTTGACTAAATATCTGGGCACCCCATGACCGAGGCTTTTTACTCCCCCAAAACTTAACAAATACTGAAGACTTATTGATAATATAGACAATTGATTAACATATATTTTATCTGTTATATGTATTATTTACTGTATTCTTATAATAAAATAAGCTAGATAAAAGAAAATGTTATTAAGAAAATTATAGAGAGGAAAATATATCTACTATTCATTAAGTGGAAGTGGATTATCACAAAATTTGTCATGTAGAGTAGTTGAAGACGAGGAGGGAGAGAAGCACTCCATCTTGTTGTCTCAGGGGTGGCAGAGATGAAACAGGTAGAGGAGTTGGAAGAGGAGGGAGAAGAGGCAGGCACACTCTGTGTAAGTTTTATTTAAAAACATCCATATATAAGTGGTCTTGTGCAGTTCAAGCTTGTGTTGCTCAATGACCAATTGTAATTAAAATCTGTGTTTTGGTGACATTACTATAATATCTGTGTGAGCTAAGCAAATAACTTAGCAAACTTCATATTTTCATATGAAGAATGAAAACAGCAATGATTACTTGGCTACCTCATAGAGTTATTGTATTAAACAAATGAAATAAAGGGTATGATTATGTATTACAGACTGTAATTGGCTCTAAAAAGTGAATTATTATCTAATGAAATTTTTTATCTTTTTTTGGTAGTTACCACTTGGCAACAGAAAATATCAGGACTCTACAAAGAAAAAATAAATCAGGCTTACAGGAGTGCAACAGGCATTAAGAAGGATTTTTTTCTTTAACCAAATATGACACTAACCGCTTCCCAGAAAGATTATCTAGTAATGTGAGAAGTCAGTATGATTGAATTGAAAATTTCACCAAGCAGTTCATTAATGTCACATATTATGTCATTTCTCCACTGCTATCTGCATGACTCTATGCTACTTATCCTGAAGGTTGGTTTTGCTCAGAATACGGATATGAAAGAAAGAACACAGCACAGGGTCTAGTTGCCTTTATTCTGTTTCACATCATTTCTTCTTTCATACTGATTCTCCTTCCTGTACCTGTTCTGGTTGACTGTCTTTTCCACCACTGGTGAAACTAACGCTTTTCAGGCTGCCTTTCTCAAATTTCCTTTAGACATGTTACTCACTGAATACATCTTCATTGGTTGATTTATTAACATGTATTGCTTTCATTATCCTAGTTTCTGCCTCAAAATCCTACACTTTCTATTTTTGCAGTTACTTCAGTGACAACTTGAAAAGTCCCTAGAACCCAGCCTGAGATCACTATGTATGATGTGTGAAGCCACCATATAGGAATCAAACATTCAATGGAATCTTCACATATCTATAACTTAGATCCACTGAAAGTAGGACATTGGGAAATATCAACTCCATTTTTTTTAACTTAAAGTTCAATGAAAAAGGAGAAAGAGAGTGACTGAGTGAAAAGAGAGAGAGAAGGAGAAAGACCAAGATAGATGTGGAGAGAAAACGTGTTCTTCAAGGTCACTCAGCTTATTAGTGGCAAAGCTGAAATTAGAACTTCAGTTTTCTGACTCCTAATTTAGAGTTCTTTCCACTGAACTATTCTGTCTCCTTTGCTAGTGCTAACGTTTTAAATACTCAGAATTGTTCCATACCTTTAAATGGTTGGGTGCAAATTCCGAGGGCCATTAGGCTTCTTCATTCCTCCTGGGGTCACCCTGACACACAGCCCCAAGTCTCCCATTTTCAGACAATCCCAGGGACCAAGAAAGGTGTCTGTGTTATTGACTACATGTCCATTGGTTACTACAAGTATCTACAGTTTTAAGGAGTCACCATGGATCGCATTTCCCTGCAAGCTGCACTGCAATAACCCAGACACAACACTGACAGCTGTGGAGTAAATAAATAAAAACAGAGTATTTTGATCCTAATGGTGGGGTAGGGGGGTGTGGGGGGGTGAAAGGTTGGGGACAAGAAGAGAGAGAGGCAGACAGAATGAAACAGCCACAGCTGTGAAAAGAACAGATGCTGGCCAGGAGAGAGGGCAAGAGTGAGCAAGGGGAGGAGAGAAAAGATCAGGGTTCCACCAATGTCAGAAATGTTGAAGCTCTTGGAAAGGGATACACATACTTGGGACAGGTGGGAAGTGTTTACATTAAAACCAGAATATCAAATGCCTTCCTAAATGCTGGCCCAATCATTCAAGACCCAAGCTGACCCAAAGGAAAAAGCTGAAGTCCTTGCCCAGAAAGCCCATTACAGAGAGAGCGTCCAGAATTCTTTATATTCCATTCAAATTACTGGCTATCAGCTGTGTGTTGCTGGCTATCAGCTGTGTGCATCAACACATCATGCTGTATTCCTGTGGCTCTTAAAGTGCAATCCTCTGACCAAAGCCTCAGCATCACCAAGGAAATTTTGACAGAAATGCAAATTTGTATGCCCCATTCATTCAGATGTACTACTGAACTAGAAACCCTGAGGGAGGGACCTGAATCCTGTTTTAACAAATCTTTCAGGAGCCTCTGATGCATGTTTAAGATGAGACCCTGAGCTTTCTGTGCATGATAATGCTTAGTTACTTCAGGAGTCTCCATAAACCCATCACCCCCAGTCCAACAGGCCTCCATTCGACTTTATACCTTGGTCTGTCAGGGTTCTGCAGTATCCATGCCCTGACATTACCAATCACCAGTCTCCAAACAGGTGAAACAGAGGCAAGAGAGGCTGTGCAGTTTCTCCAATAGCAGGGGCAACAGAGCAGCTGAGCCTACAGTACAGAAGCCCGTGAACCAAACACATAACCCTGACCAAAGACTGACCCCATGCAAGGGCGGTGGCCTCAGTCTCAAGGCCATTTAAAATAGCATTCTGCAGTGCCTTTCATTTAAGGAATGCAAAACATTTTCCAGACCATTAAGTTATTGAACTCGAGCACATCAGTGTCTAGAGAAGATTTGGAAAATCTGGCTTGGAGGAAATTCAGTTTAACGTGAAGAAACATTTATTCCCTATCCCTTGACGTTATTTTTAGGCGTCGGTCATACAGAAGCTAGTCATCTAGAGACCCAGCTTCCAATCATCTCTTCTACTGATCCTTGACCCCTGGATAGTTACTTTTACTCTCTCGTATCTTCATAAAATGAAGAGCTTGATTAGAGAGGATACTTAAGGTCCTCTTTTTTTTTTTTTTTCTTAGCTCTAACAGATAATATCTTTGAAGGGGGGCTGGCTTGTTAGTAGAGCCAATTTGAGCAATGAATTATGTGGGAGTTCTAAATTCAATTCTCTGTGTGGCCTGCAGAGACTGGTTCAGTAGTCTCCTTTTACAAACATTCACACTGGTTTCCAAAGGACTATGGTGGCTCACTCTGTATGAAATGGCACTAACATATCAATCGCCACATTGGGAAAAATTGACTCAGTCCTTACCGCTTTGTACCCAATAGCGTTATGGCTCCAACTGCAAAAAAAAAAGTCACAACATTATTATTAAGGAAGTTGTTTTAGAGGTAGACTAGAAAAGAGTTTCTAAGTTCAGTAAATCATCTTTTGATTTCCTGGGACTTTTCCCACTAGATTCAGCCCTTATGTTAAATATCTCAACACATCTAAATCAAGTCTTACTTTGCCAAGGGATGCAACTCTTAAGTCACAGAACGTCATATGGGAGAAAGAGAATTATTTATTTAGTAATAACTCTGTGTCAGAATCTGTGTTAGATACTTTACTTTGACTATCACTTTATTTCAGTTTTTTACATTGAGGAAATCTAGTCATACTTTTCTCATTTCACCAATGGAAAACCAGAATTCTCAAGAAAGATATCTAAGGAGAGAGATTACACCATAAGTTAAGCACATATGTAGGACCAGACAGCCAGTCTAGTGATCTTCCCAATCTGCTTTTATCCTTTTCTTGATATATACATATATAAATTTTTTTCTCTTAAAGGCTCATTATGCTTCCCGAAAAGTTTAAAGACAATACACTAATAAGAAAACATTTGAAAGGAAAAAAGTTCTTTGGATTTTTTTCGTTCCTACTGCCCACTATAAAAATAGCTGCATTGTAAACTTTGGGAATAATGAAATTCTCCAGGATAATTAAGATGTAGCTCAGAAAATTACCAAAGCAATTACTCCACAGTAAGAAATCCTGCTTGAACTTCCAGAAAGGCCATGCTTTTTCAGGAGCATGAGAATCAAAGCAGCCAGTTTGTAGATACAGAGTAATAGTATTAGTAAAATGTGTCCATTGTTTTCTGTGTGTCAGCCACTGTGGCATTGCTTAATTTAACCCCCAAAATAATCCACTGTGAGGAAGAAGTAACTATTATTATTGCCATTGAAGAATAAAGAAACTAGAAAGGTTACACAGCACACCTGAATTCAAACAGCTTATAAATGGAAAATGTAGCCTAATTAGAACAAGCTTAGTTTAATTGTGGATCTTGAGTTTCTAATCTTTATTCTTTACTCCCTCTGGGAACAGAAGGTGATAATTAATACCTACACTATCCTTCAGAGTTTGTAAATATTAGCGCCCTCTATCTTATTTAATCCTCATAAAAATGTGAGAAGGTGTCAGGGTAAGAACTGTTACACCCCATCTAAGGGATGAAAAAACGGAGGCCATGTGAGGCCGGGGAGCTGGTCTGGATCTTACAGGTGGAAAGTACAGAAACAGAATTCTGAGTTCTAGTACATTGCATTTTGAGTTACAGCACAATGACAAACTGTAGCTACTAAGTCAGGGATCACAGAGATGTGTCATAAAGCCTCAGTCCATGTCATAGGACAGAAGGCTATGGGAGAATTCTCAGCTTGCTCTGAGAAAGGTGAAAAGGGGCAGGGACAGTTCCTCAGGTCACAGCAGTAGTGTAATACTCATGCGGACTCCTCTTATCCCTGAGTCCTACATGGATTGGAGGTA
Source organism: Cacajao melanocephalus (assembly GCA_963573385.1). Classification (NCBI taxonomy): domain Eukaryota; kingdom Metazoa; phylum Chordata; class Mammalia; order Primates; family Pitheciidae; genus Cacajao; species Cacajao melanocephalus. The sequence continues at coordinate 17,285 of CAUYLG010039005.1, forward strand.
GTGTGACCCTAGTTACTTCCAAATAATGGAGGAGGGGAGAACAAAACACAGAAGATGGCAGTTTCTCCTGGTGTCTGCAATTAGGTTTTCTTCTTTGGCTCCTTTTTTTCCCCCCAACTATAAATGGACAAGGGAATCGCTAAGCACTGATTTCTGCTGATTCCACCGGCCCTGGGCAGTCCGTTTTAAAGGAGCAGTCAGGGCTCTCTACTTCACATTTATCACAGCCACCTCAGTTACAGGGACCATAGCTGCCTTCCCTACTCGCTCCCCACCACCAAGTGCCACACCATCCCTCTATGCTAAATGAGTCTCTCATCACATTCTTCTGGCAAAACATAACTCATGTTCTTGTAAGTACACATCACTTTTTTCTCATGGTTTGAGACAGGGTCTTACTCTGTTGCCCAGGCTGGAGTGCAGTGGTGCAATCACCGCTTACTGCAACCTCAACTTCCCTGGCTCAGATGATTCTTTCACCTCAGCCTCCCAGGTAGCTGGGAGTACAGGCATGTGCCACTATGCCAGGCTAATTTTTTTGTATTTTTTGTGGGCACAGGGTTTAGCCATGTTGCCTAGGATAGTCTTGAACTCTTGGTCTCAAGTGATCCAACTGCCTCAGGTTCCCAAAATGCTGGGATTACATCCACATCACACTTTAAAATACATTTCAAAAATACAATATAAATAACTACGTTAAATTTAACCCTTAATGGGCATTGATTTTTCTATCATGACAAAAGTCCTCTTTTTATAAGCAAATTTTACAAATACTGGGACCTTATAGCCTTAATAATAACACAAACAAAATATTTTTAAATAGCCAAAAAAGAAAAGAAGTATTTATAGAAACACAGTTCTTGAATTATTCAAATGCTAGTTGAATTGAAAAGTTTGCATTGATTTTCAATGGAAAACAAAATTATTTTGCAATTATTCCACTGGTGCCTTAAAATGCCAAAGATCCATTCTTTTACTTTTTTTATATGTCCATATTTATTGGCCATCAAAACTGTCTATTTTATATGTTTATATACCTGCACACACACACACACACACACACACACATTTGGACATGCATGGTATCATAAAGTGCCAAGATATAATGCACAAGCACTAACCAAAAGCTAAAAATGCAGGAGCTGATTATCAACTTCTCTCTCTATTTATATGACCTTGGGCTTTGAACTTTGAACTTTTAACACATCTGATCTTTGGTTTCCATGTCAATACAATGGATATAATATTCTCAACCCTGCTTCCTTTACTACATCACAGAATTTTTGTAAAGATGAAAAGGCATCATTTATACTGAATAGCTTTGAAAACTATATAGGATTTTACATCAAGCATTTTATTATGGTTATAGTTATTTCTCTTTTTGATATTATCCTGCTTCATACAACATGAATCTGCCATCGTATTAGAGCTGTCTGTTTTCATGAGCAAGAAATCTATGACTATTTAACTTTCTTTGATGATTACAAAAATCTTTTTGTTATTATTATTTATTTGCTCAGTTACTTGTGATTTGTTACTATTGTGTCATTGTTTGGACCATTAGGCATGCCAAGCAATAATCTTATTAAGAAGATTCAGATTATAATTGTGTATTTATTTATTAATGACTAAAGAAGTTCATATTTCTTTTTATTCATCTTTCTACTATGCTGTGAATTTTGTTTTTCATTGAAAATATTATCTTCAGCACTTTAATCTGAGTCATTGTTCCAGCTCTCCTGGGCTGCTGCATGCAGCACTTGATGGTAAACATAACACAGATACATATATGGAGAGAGAAAAAAAGAGAGAGAGAGAAAAGGAAGCAGAAACTACTAGGGGCCATCTTAGACGTCAGCTTGACACTCAACCCACTAAATTAGCAATCAGACATATACACGTAAAAAAGGTAAAACAATACCCAATGCCAACAAAAATTAAAACTGTTTCACTTATATAGCGGTGGCAGCTGGGGAAGTCGTTTCATCTCTCTCAGCCTCAGTTTCTTCTTAAAGTTGATAAGATTTCTTCTTGAAATGATAAGAGTTATCTTATCATTAAAATTTATAAAATATTATTTACCGTATCATGAAAATAGCTCCTTTATATGCCTTACAGGTTGCTGTGGGGAATGATTATGACAATAACTATGAGTGCAATAGATAAAGTGTAAAAAGTAAGAGGATTTGTTTTATGAATTTGTTGGCTCTGGTGGTGTTTGCAGATAGACCTGAGCCAGGGACTGGGGCTGGCATTCACCGTCAGTGAATCATCATTCAAACTCGCAGCCATAAAGCAAAAGGCAAGCCTGAGCATCTCTGATTTGTTGTGGTTTTATGCTCTTTAAAGTCACACCCACCACATAAAGAAACCAACAACTTATGAGAAATTTATTTAAAATGCTTGTTCTATTGAGTATGGCAACCTTAGGTCCAACCCTTTCATGATTAGACCAGGTTGATTTTGTTAACAGCTTGTCTTGGGTTTGCAAAATTGCCCTTACATGACCCCAGTGAGTCTTAATTCAGCCTCAAACTTTAATGAAGGTAGAAAGCTTACACATTCGGGCAAAGAGCCCTTGTTCTAACCACCTCCAATCAGCTCAGCTTGGGCTTCCAAAGCTACACAAAAGGTGTTAGTGTTTCATCAGTTTAACCACCAGGCAGAGGCACCCAGATCTCACCCTGGACTCATTACCATAACCCAGCTTAAGAGCACAGAGACCGCAAAGCTAATGCTGTGTGTGCTGCAGCAGGTACTACAGTAATCCTCAGCGCCGGGATCACCGTAGGGCCAGGGAAATGTTAAAAAGCGCAAGGCCCGGGGTAGCTCTAGGGGAACTGCTGGAATGTTGTTTATCTTCAGAAGGCAACAACTGGTCCAGGATTTCACAACAGGAAGGTCCGTCCTGGAGCTCAGACATTGAAGGCTTAGAGAAGCAAGGCCTGAAATAACCCCCCTTCCCTTTTAACTTTCATCTCCCCACCCTGCTGAACCCCCTCTCCTCCCAACACTTCAGATTAAAAAAAAATAAAAAGCACAGGCAGGGCTACAACTTTGAAATAGATGTAGATTTCTGAGTAGCTTGCAGTCAACTTAATACTCCAGCTGAGATGGGAGACAGCCTGATGCAACAGGACTTTAGGTGATAGGGAAGCCAGAAACCAAGGCCTTCTTTTATTGTCTTAACCCCTTGCTTTGTAAAAATTACCCATTCTTATTCATCTGTGGTTTTAGTTCCAATATTTTCTCTCTGAGTTATTGTATGAAAGAAGGAACTGATTGTGATTTAAATCCTAAAATATAGGCAATGCCTAGTGAGTTTGATTTAGCTCGATGTGATTTGAGGGAGTTCGTTTTACAAAGTCCTAATAAATAGCTCTACTATTTTGCACAAGCAATTTACCTCTCCAAAACTCTGTGCCAACAGTTAGAGAAATGACAATAGCCTATAGTTTGGTCCATAAAATGAGGCAGTTCTATGATCTCTGGGGATCCTCTGAATCTCCTTGGCAGAGAGCACAGAACTGGGAAAAATCTCAATGGTTGTATTCCTTAACATGGTGGAGTCAAATTGTTGTTGAGAGAGAAATATGCATATACCAGATGATGGGTATGTTTCTGAGCTTTTGGGAGATTATAATAGGGAAACAGGCTGGGCTTATGCCTATAATCCTGGCACTTTGGAAGGCAGAAGTGGGAGGATTGCTTAAGCCCAGGAGTTTAAGACCAACCTGAGCAACACAGGGAGATCCCATCTCTACAAAAAATGAAAAATTAGCCAGGTGTGGTAGCATGCACCTCTAGTCCCAGGTACTCAGGAGGCTGAGGTGGAAGGATCACTTGAGTCCAGAAGGTGGAGGTTGCAGTGAGCTATGATTCTGCCACTGCACTCCAGCATGGATGACAAGGTGAGACCCTGTCTCAAAAAGAAATAAAAATAGGTAAATATTGGTCTGTAACATTTATGATCAGTTCTCATCACCTCAACTGCTTTTCTACAATCTGCCTCAAGCTGGCTCTTCTTTCCTGTAAAGGAGAGACAAGGAAGAAAGCTGGATCCGATTAAAAAAATTGTATTTTCAGGACATGTCAGGATGAGGATGCACTTTACCTGAAGATAGATAATGATTCTTCAAGAAAAATGTAACTACTTCATCCCAGACTCTTTTTTGGAAATATTTAACCCTTAGTGAGCACTCTAGCAGGTCATAGTACACCTACTTCTGCACAAACTAACAAATGAGTTTATTTACTTACTCAGCAAGCAACCACCATGCGCTGCATTCATGCTAAGAGATAAACAATACTCAGTTTGCACTCAGAAAGGCACAGAAAGAATAAAGGTGTAAAAAGTCAACTGTAATATCTGGCAAACTAAACTGCGGGTATAAGTAACAGGTGATAATGATAGAATGCAGAGAAAAAACAAGCAATTCTGAATGTAGGTCTTAAGAAGACTTTCATAAAATCAATGCCACTTGATCTCCATTTTAATGGGCAAGCAGAAATGGATAAGGAGACTATAGATGTGAACCCATTTCAGCTAAAGTTGATGCAGCAAAAGCAGAAAACTGTGAAAGAATTTGTGATACATGTGGAAAACAATGAGTCATTATTTGAGATCATCATGGACTGCTGGCCATATCCTTACCAAAGCCTCTAGAAAGACTTCTACTTTCAAAGGAAAGTACACCTATGAAATTCAAATATTCTTTTCAGGAGCAGCATGGTAGGGTGGTTAAAAACATGGGTCCTTGGGTCCATTTCTCTGGGTTTAAATCCTAGCTCTGCCTCTTACTGGTTCTGTTACTTTGAGCTCGTTGACTAACTTCTCTAGACTTTAAATTTCTCTTCTATAAAATGGTGAGAATCATATTAACTGATGTGCAGATTAAATAATAAAAATAATATGAAATACTTGGCATGATTCCCAATACATAATAAGGTTTCAACATTACTGTTGTTATTCACCTGTTTTATTTCTCTTAGAGACAGGTGCTTCCTAAAAGTCAAAGAATGATCCATTTCTATTTTACTCTGATGGCCCAGAATCTAGAAGTGCTTTTGCATAAAAGTAGAATTTATAAACACATGAATGAATGTATAAATGAATGAATGAATAAATAAATAGAATACCAAATTTCAGATCTGGACTTTCCTAATAGTACGGTTTGACTTTGATTCATCTCATTGAGCTGGACATCTGCCTTAAAGCTTTTATATTTTATAGATTCAGCCAATGTTGTAGTTCTGGTGTTATGAGCTCCAGTGAACAACTGGAGAGTGTAAAGACCAATACATGGACAGAGTATCCTTGGACCCAGTGCTCTACTGTTGTTTAGCCTTTCTCTGTGGAGGACATTTGCTTGGCTTATGACTTAATTCCATCAACTATAAAACAAAAATAACTTCAATGACCACCTAATTGTCATTAATAGTGAACTCATTAGGTGTCTCCAAAACCCTCTCTGAGAAGGCATTTGGCTAAAACCCCACTTGACAATAAGATGTCCCAGGATACCAAAGAGAATTGCAAGAAACAATGACATTTTAAATGAGCCATCAAGTGATTTCTTACATTCTGTTCAAATTCAGATTTATACATGGAAAAGAAAGGCCAAAGTTGGCAACTCTGAGGTAATCAAAACTTTCAGATAATTAAAGTGTAAGTTCAAATACATATATAGATAACTAGGTTTTTTTGGATAATAAACTGGGGAATATTCAATTTATTATATTGAAAACATGGACTCCTTCCTAAATTTTCATATGGACTAGCTAACCAAGTTTAGCACCAGAAAGAGTAAAAGGTAAGGACAGAAAAGATAAACACTGCATAGAAAAATGAAACTTTTCAGAGGAAAAAATATAAAGAATTATAAAAATATGTTGAGGCAAATATATTTGTACCAATGGCCTTTCATACTTCTTGGGATATTTCATATGATAGATCCTAAAGAGTAGAATAACTAAGTAAAAAGAGAATAAACATTTTCAAGTTTTGATAGGTATTGCTAAATTGTCCTTCAAAATTATTGCAGCAAGTTACACTTAATAATTTGTGTTCCATGGACCTGACACTCAACAGAGTCTACCAGATTGTAAAGAATTCCCTTAAAATAATAATAATAAAAGAATAAGACACAAATTGGAAAAATCTACCTTCATCAGCAGGTTATGGATCAACAAATTTTGGTATAACTCTGTGATGGACTACCACTCCTCAATATAACAGAAAAAAAAAAAACACTGATATATACAACAATATGGATAACCTCAAAAAATATGCAGAGTGAAAGAGGCCAGACAAAAAGAATATATATTGTATAATTCCATTCATAGGAAATTCTGGAAGAGACAAAACTATTCATGGTGACAGAGATCTTGGGCTTGAAATGAGTATAGATTATCTATAAAGGAGCATGAGGAAACGTTTTGTAGGGATAAAAATGTTCTCGATCTTGACTAGGGAGGTGGTTACATGAGTGAATATATTTTTTCAAACCTCCACTTATATTTCCATAAAGTCAGCTGAAACAAAGAGGAATAAAATGAGAGTTGGGAGGGTATGATCGCCAGGATTCAAATGTGGTTTGGATTATAACTGCTCCTGGATTCCAGTGTTTTTTTCCCATTGCAGCAATTTCTTTTAGAGTACTTTTATTTCTCACTTCTCTAAAAGCTGAAGTCTGAATTATCACTTCCATGCTTTAAAATCTTTGAATGTCTGTCCCAGCTCTCAGGATAGCATTCTATCTCTTTGGGTTAGTACACAAGATTTCTTATGCTCTGGCTCGATCCTACCTGTCTAGCCCCATCTTTAACTCCTGCCCTACTAGATCCAAACAATTTTCCCCCCAGCCAGCCTGTAATACTAACTTTTCCTACGATTTCATGTTCTACACCTTAATACATGAGTCTCTTTCTGCCAGACACAGTCTTCCAGCTTTACTTCTTTGTCTAATACCTAATTGCCTCTGAAATTTGGCCTATGTCAACTCTCTGAAATCGACCACTACCAACACATCCCATCACACATCTAGCCTAGCACATAACACACATGACATTCTTATTGTTGGAGTCTTGGAATTTCCCTCCTACTAGGAGCTGCTTGAAAGCAGAACACTGCCCTCATTAACTTATTATCCCATAGTGGCTAATATAGCACCTGATACATAGTGAATAGTGAAAAAGCAATTGCTGCATGAATGGATATGAAATGTTAAACTTCTGGGAGAAAAAAATGACTGTGCAAATTGTAAACTTTGAGTTGCAAACTCAAAAGAAGATGATATGCAACTGAGGTAAGATCCTGTTGCTAAGTCCTTTATAGGTCTAATGGCATGACTATAGTTTTTTCATTTGTCCAAAAGTGTCTGAGGCCAACTTAAGGGACTGGAGACTGTAATTTCACTGTGTGGATCTCAGCTGCAATCCCGACACATTTGCATAAGACAGTAATCACTGCATTGTCTTGCTGGTAAGAACACTAATATTTTGGTCCTTCCAGACAGACTCAGCAATGTGATTAGGAGCCATTTGAAAAATGACACCCCACAGTGAAATGAAGCTTTGTGGTCTCTTCGTCAATCCCAGCTTCTGATCCTTTAAAACCTCCTTTAAGAACATTTTTTTTCTTTCTTTGAGTATGTTTATCAAAAAGTAAGAATAAGAACTCTCTTCTGAAGCTGCCTCTACCTGCCAAATTACCCATTATTTATTTGGGCAATATTCTAGTCCCCGTATCTTGAAAAAAACCCGAAAATCTTTCTATCAAGTCGGCCAATGAAAGTCTGTACTAAATTATGTGGGCAGTCATTCTTCTTTGCCAAGTGCATATAAACAGAAAATGACTTCATAGTTTTGTCTTCATTTTTGGTCTTCCCCATCTCCTGCTGAGCCTTGTACATGGCATTTGTCTCAGTCAGTGTTTTCGCTGTGCCATTTTTGCCGAGTAGAATTGCAGGTTTGGCAGGAGCCTGACACTGGACTCTTTTTATATAGTTCCCTGTGAAATGGCTATGAGATTTCTGTTTGAACACTCCCTTGACAGAGAGCTCACTAACTCCCAGGGGCAGCTCATCCTATCTTTGAACAATACTGGCTATTTTACCTTGTGAAATCATTTTTCCTAGAGCTTCTACAACATTGGTCTGAATCTATCCTTTAGGACCACAGAACAGAAGTAGAATCTCTCCTCCATGCCAGCTCTTCAGATATACACAGATGATAAAGATAATTCCACTGAGTATACTCCAAGTTACTCCCTTATAGAGAGTGGTTTGGTCCATGCCCCTCTGCAGATTTCTCTGATTGTCAATATTACTCAAAAGTCTGGTCCCCAGGTCCAAGAGCTGCTATCCAGCCGCATTCTGATGAAACAAAAAAGTGCAGGATCATTATATACCTTCCCTCTCAGTTAAAATGAGCTCCACATCTCTTTTATCTCACATTTTCCATTCTGCTTTCAAATTTATCTTTCAGTATATTCTTTCATTAAACTCATACACTCATTTTACTGTCTTTCCATCACTCATATTAAAAAAGTATACCATATATGATATCTCCAGTTCAGAAAACATAGATATACAAAGAAAATTATAATACATTTGCATATGATATTTATTTAAGCCTCATTCTGTCTGGAGGCAGAAAAATTATTTTTGCAATTCTTGGTAACCTCAGTCATTTTAAAATTTAACTCTGCCAATTTATTATTTCCCTATTGTCTTCTTTGCAAAAGCACCTATAAGCTCTGAGAGGCTTACATTACATTGCGGGGAAAACATCTGGGCCTTAGTTGCATCAATACAAGCCGATATTCACCAAGATGTTTGCATTTCTACTCAACAAAATCAATGCCCATGTGCTTCACTGCCTTCTCTCCTCACCAATGCCTTCACTTGTACATAAGATCCCACCTCCTCTTGAAAATAAAATAGACATCCCACTCTTAACATGTTCCAGATCAATTCCTGATATCCCATAACTCCAAACTTCACCTTTCTTAGTCTTCCAAACTTTGTAAGTAACAACTCTATTCTTCTAGTTGCTCAAGCCTAGATCGCCAAGATATCTTTGATTTTTCTCTTTTTTAACATAACCTATATTTATTCTCTCATGAAGTGATGTTAATTCTAGCTTCCAAAATAATCCAGAGTCCAACCATGTATATTAATCTACACTGTAGCACTCTGATCCAAGCCACCATTGTATCTCACCTGGATTATTGCAATAGCTTCTTGACTACTGTCTCTGCTTCTCCCTTGACTCGTACATGCTATTTCACTCAGAACATTTAAAGTGACCCTGCCAAAAAATAAGTCAGACTATGTTACTCTTCTGTTCAAAATAGTCAAAGGCTTCCCATCTCATTGTAACAAAAGCCAAAGCCTGCAATGACCTGCATGTCTCTACGTGGTCTAGATGCATGTGACCTGTCTGACTTCAACCTCCTCTACTCACTCCAAATTCACCACATTGTAGCTATACCAGCCTCTTTGGTTTATCCAACACTTTAAGCACATGCGTGCCTCGGGGTCTTTGCACTGGTTGTTCCCAGGTAGTCCTGTGGTTCTTTCTTTTACTCCCTTCAGTCTTTGCTCAGTGAGACCTTCCCTGATTACCACATTTAAATGACCACCTTTCACCAGCAGTCTCCTCCCAACCTCTGTTTCCTCCATGCCACTTACCAGATTCTTGAGTATTCCTTTATTGTCTATTTTCCATTCCTCTCCCTCTACTATCAGCAAAATGTTTCATGAAAACAGAGATTTTTTTATCTCTTTTTCTTCCCATTACTGTATCTCATGTGACTAGAATTGTGACTGACTAGTGTCACGTATCCAGCACATAGTCAGCACTCAATGTTTTTTGTTCATTGAAATCCCACTAGTGTTTTGTTATATGTTCCACATCACTTTCTGGCTTGACACTGCATTTTCCTGAGTGCAAAACTTTTCCTGGTTCACAAACTGCCATCTCTGAGCCCTCTAAAGAGATTCATAGGCAATTTCTGGACACCTTCCATGCTCCTCTAGGGCTGCAGTCACTTCTGAGACAAGTCTTTGGTCTTCTTGGCCCAGACATGAGGCAGCACCATTTCTTGTTCAGTGCTGCTCTCCTGTGGCATGGGGTACCTAAGGACCCTGCCGGAATCTACTCAAGAAATAGGCTTCATCTCAGCTAGTTTCAGAACACCTCCTATTAGGGTCCTGTAATTAGGATTGGATTTACTTCTTTCTTGCTACCATGAACAACACCTCCTTCTCTAGAAACTATACATTTTGACTCACAATGTCATAATATGAAGGTCTGACGATAATAACTAAGATAATAATAGCCAGTAGTATTGTGTTAACATGTTACTGGCACCATGCCTATATTATATCATTGAATCCTTAATGCTGTCTTTAGCCAGTCACTCCATGACTCCTGTAAATCAATCACTGAGTGGGAAGAGTCACTTTCTCAAAAGTCTTCAGCAGCTTCTCACAAGTTTATTCACCCTTGTTTCCCAAATCCATATTTTTACCTAGCCACCGTCAATATGAAAATCATTCTATGTCTATCACTTCTATGCTAAATTCAATCTATGTCAGACAGATGCACTGAGAGTTATTTCTATTCTTTAATTTTATATATTAATATATGGAATTCTATATTATTAATTTCCTATGCAGGTGAAATCACAGGGCTCATTATTCCAGTATGACTTATTGCCTGTCCAGAGGCATTGAGATAATCATGTGTAAATCGTAAGAACTCCTCTTTGCCCCTTGGATCTCATACAGTGGATAGTTGCCACTGGGAAAACATTAGGAAGGTCTCAGGACTGAAATCAAGCCGAGGATTCATGGTCAGAACAGGAAAGACAAGATGATGGGCAGATGGCAGGGTACAATGATGGAACTGGTGACAAAGAAAATGCCCAGTGTCTGGGAGAGTCAAGAGGCAACAAGGAGAAAAACTTAACGGGGTGTTTCTCTTATTGCATTTCCAGCACATCTCTGCATCCCAATTCTCTGCCATAATCCACTGTGAGCTCAGGTAATACAAACTCATTTTCATATCAGCAAAAGGGATTAGGAAGGTAAATCTTCAGAGGAAAAAAATTATCCATGCTGTATTTTGAAGCTGAACGCAGGATAAATGATTTTTTATCCACTCCTTTGTATTATTCATGCCTCAACTTTCTGTCATGGCCATGAATAAATGAAATTTAACGAATGTTGTTTGGTCCATGGTGGCCCAGAGTCACCCTAGAAGCTGAAGGTCAGCTGCAGGATATTCCAGGGTCTCGTAAATGTGACAATCTTAGAGATAGTAATAATTTTAAAACACTTTCTCAGTCTTTTAAAACTCCTTTTGGTAAACAAAAAAAAATCACAGACTCACATTAAATTGCATTTGAAATTCAAAGTAATTAAATATTGTGACAAGATGGCAAAGCGGATCAATGGAGAAAAGTGTATTGCTGTGTATTGATATCTCATGTCTCTCTTGAACTTCTATAGACCTTCCTATGAGAACCACGGTGTAGATTAAGGATTGGCAAAATAGGACATAGCATCTATTTTTGCATGGCTTGGGAGCTAAGAATGGCTTTTATGTGCTTAAATAGTTGGAAAAAAAGATCCAAAGAAGACATGACATGCGAAACTTAACGTGAAATTTTAAATTTGTTTTCATAAATAAAGTTTCTTTAAAACACAGCCATGCTAACCCATACTGTCTGTGGCTGCATTTGTACAGTAGCAGCAGAAAAAAGTAGGTATAGCAAAGATCATTTTGCCTGCAAAGCCTGAAATATTTGCTATTTGACTCTTTACAGAAAAAGAAATCATCAATACCTGGTGAAAATTAATGCCCTCTTTAAAAATGAGCAAATCAATACCCAAGGAGATGTAACAGCTCAAGTTCTCACAGACGGTATGCACCAGAGACAACTTTAGAACCCAGTCATCACAATCCTACCCAGGGTCTTTTCTCATTGTGCTACATCGCCGGAGAGTCCCACGGATTGTAGGCAGGGTAAGAGGCAGTTACTAAGCACTGGCTCAGGCTGTAAGAATTAGAGTCACTGTTCAAAGGGCTTCAGGAGTATAAATAAATAATGCAATTATGAAGGGATGTGTGTGGCAAATTCATTTCATCCTAGCACATGCCCTACTATGTGCTGGGACACTGTAACCTTCTGGTCTGAACTGAACGTTGCGTGCCTTTGATCAGAATGCCCATCTGCCATTTGCACTTATTATTTTGCCATTGCAATTTGAGAGCCCGCAGAAACAGGAATGTGGGACATTTCATGTGATCAAGGACATTGGGAAGAAAAAAAAGAAAAACAGAAAAAGGGAATCTGAGGGTGGGGGAGGGAATTGAGCTCTGTTTTCTGCTAGAGGCTACATTTTTATTTTTATTTTTTTTCCACTGGCACGCGTCTCCTTTGTTTTGAATAATGGAGATAATTATACATTCAAGGGATCATACTCTAAACCCCCTGAACAATTAAGAAATCTTATTGCAGGCAATCATGAGAAAATGTAAGGGAGGATTATCCAGTGAGACAATGGAAATCATACTTCTTCGAGTCCCTTGCTGAGTATAGAGACCTAATCACCATTCTCCTCTCTTTCCCATGGCCTAATTGTTGATTTTCCAAGCCTCTTTCAGGGCAAGGCAATGTATTCTCCTAAACCCTGGTCTTGTAAAGTCAGATGTTTACATGTGTTCCTCTTGGGAAATTACTGCCTCAGTGATTTTGACACTGACCTATAGGTGCGACTCTGGGTACAGAGGCTCCCATTTACCAGCATTTAGGAGTAGGAAAAAAACTTTTATTGTCTCAGGCTGCAAGATTCCTTCTGTAGGGAGAAAGTTATCCCGTGAATCATTTGTTCAATTCATCAAATATTTATTTACCAGGGAATAGACACGAAAACAAATTACTCAAATTTGTGAAAAAAGTTATGTACAGATTTTCAGGAGACTGCATAGGCAAAGCTAAGTGACTTAAAGAGTAAGTGGAATTAACCAGAAAAAGAGGTTAGAGAAGGCATTTGTCATGCAGAGGGGATGCATACAAAGCATTAGAGAAGAGGAAGAACATGGGTTATTCAGAAAACTAGGATGAGGTTAATCAAACCTTGGAGAGGAGAGCAGCAGGCAGGTAAGTCAGGAGGGAAAATGGCAAAGAATGAGGCTAGAAATGTCTGTTAGCACCAATAAGGGAGCATCTTTTAAGCCATATACTGAAGTTAAGGAATGCAGTCTTAACCTGAGTGCAACGCAGGACCTCAGAAGTTTCTTAATCATGACAGTGGCGATAGGATCAAATTTACTTTCTTGTTACCATAAAACAACACCTCCATCTCTAGAAACGATACATTTTGACCCACAATGCCGTAATTTCCAGGTGTAACAATAATAACAATGATAATAAAAGCCAGTAGTGTTGTGTTAACATGTTACTGACACTATGTTAAGCATTATGCCTATATTATATCACTGAATCTTTATCACTACCCTATTAAGTAGATGTTGGCATCTCTGACAGATGAGGAAACTAAGGTACAGAGGTTAAGTAGCACACCCAAGAATGTACAAGACTAAAAAAGAACTAAAATTTAAATCCACTGTAGATTGAATACAGAGGTCAAACTGAGCATAAGTGTAGTGGAAAAATCAAATTCAGCTTCTAACTCTGATTCTCAGTCAATGAGTGATCGTGGGCTTTCATGGGCTCAAGTTTTCCTTGTATTTAAATGATACAGATGGGCTACATAATTCCTTTCATCAAGTCTAATATCAATGTATTTTATTTCTCAAAGATGTCAACAGAAATATAGTTCGTTTTAGTCATTTGACTCATAATGTTTGAAAGGCAAAAGATAGAGTTACATGAAATTAACCCTTATAGACGATGTAATCTCTTTCAGGGACAATTCTAAATCTCTCCTCTTCTCTCCTTACCACCTCAATCTTCTTTTCTAAGGCTTGAGATGGAAATCCAGCAACAGAAGATGATTTCCATAAACACGTGTTGACTGTCAATGGATCGGAAAATAAACTATCACTGAAACCGCTCTCCCACGTATTGTTGTCATCAGCTTTTGTCTTCTTTATGGTCTATCTACAGTGACAATAATCCAGGCTCTGTTTTCTCTCTCTCTCAACTACATTTTAAACAATCAGGCTGAGACTTCTTATTAAAGAAAAACAAATCTAAAAAGGTAGCTGCTTAAAGCTAACAAAAAGATTCAATGTGGAAAGTGGCTACATTGCATTTGCTAGATTTGAAGTAGCCAACATGTACCTTTTCATGTATTTTACACCACTATCCATAAGAAACAATGAAAGTTATTACACAAAACAGCTAAAGAGGGATAGAGAGCCATCACAATTTACTCCCTTCAGGTTTCCAGGGGAATATCAACATTCAGGTTGGCTTTTGATACTGGAAACATAATTCAGTGGTCTCAGCTTCAGAATTTTTAGACTTCCTGGAACCCCAGGTTTAAAGACTTGGCAAGCTTGGGTCGTGGCTTCAGTCTGTGTCTTCTTAGGAAAAAAAATATGAAGTCCAAGTGATTTATGGTATGTTCTTCTCAAAAAACTCTCCAACCCCTGGCAACTAAATGGACTTTGAAATATGCCCACAGGGTTTCTTTACCAAGGACAATCTCTGAGTGCTTATTATTCACTTTACTAGTATAGAAGCTCTTTAATCATTGTCTCTGCAGTTGCTTTAATCTAGAAACTGTCAATTTATTAGTCCATAATATGCCTAAAGCTTCTCACCATATTGCCAGAGAAAAGCTAGTATAAATTTAGAGGGTGATGCTGGAAGAGTTAAATGGGCGTGAGACAGGAATATGGAGAGGCAAAGAAGATAATTATAATTAAAGTTTATTTGTAAAATAAGCATTCCATATTTTGCTTTAATATAACATAAGACTTGATTCCAGCCTATGATAACAATTGATGAATGACTAAAAGGGTCACTTACTGTAAACCTGAAGTTATCTATTCTCACTTTCTTCTTAATCAATGTGGTAGTTTCTGCTAAGGCAAAGAAACACTGTAGGTGATTCTCAAATGTTAGATTTTAAAATTAGCATTTGGCAACTATCTATGGAGAATCACTCGAAATTTGGAGAAAGACAAAACCAACACATTTCTTTTGAAGAGGGTCTCAATGCAATCTTCCAGCATGCTGGCTTACATTAATAGTTTCTGCCTTCCCTGTCGATTGAGCATTCCTGTTTTGATTTTCTTACCAGAAATCGAATTTGGGGATTCAAAGAGACTTAGATATCACCTATACCTACCTTCTTACGAATGAGAAAGCTGAGGTTCAAAGATGGTGTCTTATAAAATCACGAAATACCAGAATTTGAAGGGGCAATAAACATTTAGTCAACTTTATTCTAAATTAAGAGAAACAAGTACAAAAAGCACTTAACTATTATAACACTTGTTTCCCACCACCCATAACTGAAACACTGTTCATATTTTGTCACATTTACATCAAACATTTTTATATAAGAAATTAAATTATGTAGATACAGTTGAAATTATTTCAATCTCTAGTCTCACTCGTTTATCAACCCAGGGACAGCCAATATTACATAGTTTCTGAATCCTTGCAATCCATTTTGTATAATTTCATATACACACTTAAATGTCAATGGCCAGTACATGTTCTCTTACTAGTTTCAGTGGTTAGGGACACTTTAACAAATAGTATTCTGATTTTGTGCGATTGTATATTATTCTTCCTAGAAAGATGCTGTACAAAACCAGTGTAAAACAAAACAACTATAAACAATTTCGATCTAACGCACTTATTTAATAGATAGATTAGAGAGGATAAATGACTTCCCCAAGTGACATAGTGTCACCACCCAGTGATAACTCAGATAGCTCACCCCAAGATCCACCTTCACACTACTATTTCACTAGAAAACCCCACCTGATTATCTTGTTCCTCCTATTTTAAGTGCTATGGATATTTTTCTACTTCATTTTTAGAAAGCTTTTTTTTCCCCCTCCTGCACACCTCCATTCAGAAAAGAAACAATTCTGGGGTTGAGAAATTTCATACCAGAAACAATATACTCTTTAACTTCACACTTTGTTCTGCACAGCAGGACCAGCCAGGCAGACACCAAGCCTCACACACCATTATGAATCTGTCAGCAATTACAGTTCTAAACCCTATTCAGTTTTTGCTTGCTTCAATCAACTTGTCACTGCAGTGAGGATTATCTACTTTCTCAACATAAACATCAACAGGAGTGAGTGCAATGGCTTGCGTCCTTGGCCAAGGCACTGCCAGGGAGAATGTTAAATAGCATATGCTGCAGACAGGAGAGATCTGAGTCCTTAATGGGCCGTAATTAGAGGGAGCAAAGCCTAAACAACCCTTTGTGTGATACTTCAGAATTCTCGTTAGGATTGTAAAATATTTTGGGAGATGCGAGGAGACTGCTTATGCTTCTTCTTTTCTGCATTTCTTGAGCTAGAGAGAAAGAAGAAAATGTGTCTGGTGGAATGTTTCCACTCAGAATCAAAGGGCCTTAGGGTATCATGTTGCCCAACCCCTCATGTTAAAGGATTAGGAAACTGAGATCCAGAGACAGAAAGGCCATGGTCAAGGTCAACGAGACAGAGCCGTGTCCTCGGAGTCCATGCTCTTCCCACACTGCCCCCTGCAGGAGGGGTGGAAAGAACCTGAGTAAGAAGCCACATTCCCCTCCACATTCTCACACAGCTTTCCAGGACACCCAATGGTGCAAACATCAAGCAACACACAGAATTTGAGGACAGAGCAAGCCCAGGGTTAGTTTCATTTCACCTTAATCCCTTGTAAATATAAGAGAATGTGTAAACACACAAGTAGAAATTAATTGGATTCCTTTCTAACAAGTTATTTTTTAAATAATTGGCTAAGGAACTAGAGGTAGCTGAGTGAAGACAAAACTTGGAATCTTCTGCTGACAGCTAGCATTACATATATTAATTTATGTAATCCTCATGTAACTTTACAAGGTTGGCACTATTTTTATCATCTTTAGTTTTCAGAAAGAACTGAGGCACAGGGTGTTAGGTAACTTGCTCAAGGTGATACACATGGTAATGGCAAAACTAATTTTTGAACCTGGATAGTCCGGCTGTATAGGCTCTACTCTTAACTACATAAGTAGGCTGACCAATCATCCTGGGTCCTTGGAACTGCCACAATTTTAGCAATGAAAGTCTTATGTCCCAGGAAACCCTTCAGTCTTAGAATAACCAGGACAGTTGATTATCCTCACTGACTCTTTTGTTTACCAACACCTATAGTGCAAAGATTAAGCAACATGCAGAATTTGAGGACAGGGCAAACCCAGGGTTCCAGGGACACTTGCCATATGACTCTTTTGTTTGTCAACAATTAAACCCAAGCCCCAAGAAGTAATCCAGCTCGTCCAGTCAATGTACCTATCTTCATGCCTTTGAAAGATGGGGAAGAACTTAAATATTTATATGTACCATGTACTGTAACTGAGAAATGTTCATGCTTTATGTCATTTTAATTTTCACATGCACCTTGGATGAGGTATATGGATAAGGAAAGGAGGCTTGGAGAAGATCAGGTCGTTGGTCTAAAGTCCCAGAGTTAATCAAGTGGCATAGCCAGGATTTAAAACTCCACAAGCAGAAAGATCTTGAGACTTCTTGATAGGGATATGGCTAAAATGAGGATGTCTCTGGATTTGAAAATCTTACCTGTTGGGTGTGTTTTCCTCTACTATGGAATTTCATATTAGAAATGCCAGTGTAACTCTGTGAGAATGTCCTTTTTGGGTAGAGTTTTGTACTTCCTTCTTTTCACCCAGCTATGGGATACAGGTGCTCACAACTCGGAGCCCACACTCTCAATGCCCTCCTCACCTCTATGCTAGGTTCACACTGATCTGTCTATATAGATTATTACTCTCCTGCCCTTGTGTACATGTAAAATTCCTTCCCATTCTTTAAGACTAGTTCAGATGCTATTTCCCCATAAAGACTTCCCCGGACATCCCAGTTTAAATTAACCATTCTCTCTTCTTCCTTCCCTCTACAATCTTATATCTTTTTAAAACAGGTATCCCAATATGCCTTCTCTTAGAGTTATAGCAGGCAGAGGTGGGGAGGGGCATTGCTTGACCCTCTCATTATGCTAGGAACCCCACCTGGGCAGAGTATTTGTCATATCTATTTTCTTAGTACCCACTATTCCAGAGATTGCACTTGCACGAGTATATGTGTTGATGTATTTATATATGGACTTTGATGTTTGTATATGGATATTTGGATTGTAAAAACAAATATATAAGATGTTTGTGTATATGAGGTAATAATTTCTTTAGAGTACAGCCTGGCACTTCTAAGCCAGTTTGTACTCTAAAATGAAAGCAAAACATAACATCAGTTAGCTAGATGACTGTATTCGATGCCTATTTCTACAAAACTTAAGTATATTCACAAAATTATTTTATGTTAAGAGTAATACTTTTTAAATAACTTAGTAGAAATTTAAAAACGGAGAAAATCAGTTTCTCCTTTTTTTGGCTATGAGCCAGCTCACTGTAAAACCTTTGGTCCTCTTTTTTCCAAACTGTAGGACGATGGTGATAAAACCACATGATTTTCAGTAACCTATCCAGCTCTACATTCCTATAATTCAGTAATTCTAGTAATCAGAGCAATTCTTCCCTCCACAGGAACATTCTGTTCCCAACTTGTATAGTCATGGCATTCAGAAAATTTTGGATAAATAGTAATATCAATAACAAATTGGTAAAGAACCAATTAAGCCACCTTAGGAAGAAAAGAGTACTCTGTTTGAATGAAGGAAGCCAGAAATTCTGGAAGGATGTGATGTGTGAAATGCAGGCTGGGGGTTTAATGAGTTTGAGGCGTGAAAAACCCAAGCTTCAGGGCTGCATTCCCTGGCAGCCTCGAGCACTAGCACAGCGTGTTTCCATGCCCTCTGTGGCTGAGTTCTATTTTAGAATGCGCTCCATGCCTCAATCCTCTAACACAGCTGTGACTGTCTGTTAACTTTTAGGCACAGCCCTCCATTCAAGCAAATGGCTCTTGTTTTTATATTGACAAGCCTGGAAAAGAGGCAACACGAGGAGAACAGACCCAGAAACAGAGTTGATTGGCGGCTAAGAAGTGGCAGTTATTGAAATTGAGATATAGCAAACTTAGTCCAATGGGACAGAGAAGATCAAAGATTATTCCATAAAGGTCGGAAGCAAATGGCATTGGGAAGTCTCATGGGACAGCCCCATCCACTAAGAAATGGTTCATTCAGTATTCAAGAACTCCTCAAGACTCCTTTGCTATCAAAGTTTCCTTCTAGCTAGGATGTAATTCTTGAGACTTTAACCCGTGGAAAAAATGAAAGCATAGATGACTGATTTCACCATGCTCCCACCCTTCTTTCTTCTGGAATCCTTTCCATGGCCCAGAGTTCAGAGCTGTCAAGTCCTGCCCTGAATGCTTTGGTTAAGTGGATGCCCAGCCCAACTGAGGAAGCTGTGTCAGGGTTAGGTTAAGCTCTCCAGCTGTTAGATAGGACAGAAGTGGTCACCATGGAAACAAGCCCCCCATCAATCATTTAGTGACTCACAGATCACTGGGAAGCAAAGGGGACTAAAGTCTCCGGAAAGACTACACCTTTTGCTTTAAAAAAAAAAAAGAAAAGAAAAGAAAAGAAAGCTGTCTAACTGCATTCTTGAGAGACAAGGCAGCTGCTTCCAAAACAGAGTGGAAATGACTAGGGTTGCCTCTGCCTCCTGAATTTAGGGCTAGATGCTCTGTCCTGAGCCTGTGAATGTGGAGAGGCCCCCATCTGTGCGTATTTTGCTATTGCAGCCAGTTCTGTTTGTTATAACAATGTCAGAGATGACAGAAGAGATTCAATGTGTGTGTGTGTTGGGGGGGTGGGGGCGAGGAAGGCGTTATCTATTCAGAACTCTCATTTTTTAAAGGAATGAATGAGGGCTAGGGTGTGAATTACTTGCCCAAGGTCCGCACAGGTAGTCAGCGGAAGAGCCAAAACTAGATTCAAGGTCCCACACTACAAATGTGTTGCTCCTTCCACAATCCTGGAGTCCAAGTGGATTTTACCCTGAAGCTAATGATGATTAGTTAATGATTTACACAATAAAGGATTATTACCCAGAATACACATGCAACTAAAACGTCTCAACAGCAAAAAATAAAAAATAAACGATCTGATTAGAAAATGGGCAAATGATCTGAACAGATGTTTTTTCAAAAGAAGACATATAAATGGTCAACAAATATATTTTTAAATGCTCAACATCATTAATGATCAGAAAAATGCAAATCAAAAGGACAATGAGATATCATCTCATCCCAGTTAGGATGGCTATTACCAAAAAGACAAAAAATAACAAATGCTAGTGAGAATATTTAAAAAAAAAAAAAAAGGGAACACACTGCTGCTGAGAATGTAAACTAGTTTAGCCATTATGGAAACCAGTATGGAGATTTCTGAAAAAAACAAAACAAAACCTGAAAATTAGAAGGACCATATGATCTAGCAATCTCATTATTGGTCATTTATCCAAAGGAAAGAAAGTCAGTGTAAAGAAAAGACATTTTCACCCCCATGTTTACTGCAGCATTATTCACAATAACCAAGATATGGAACCAACCCAAGTGTCCAAAAACAGACAAATCGATAAAGAAAATGTGGCATATACACACAATAGAATACGATTCGACCATAAAGAATAAAATCCTGCCATCCATGGCAATATGGATGAAACTGGAGGATATCATATTAAGTGAAATAAGCCAGGAACAGAAAGTTAAACACTGTATGGGGTCACTCATATGTGGGAGCTAAAAAAGTTGATCCCATAAAAGTAAAACATAGAACAGAGGATACTAGAGACTGAGAAGGGCAGGGGGAAGGAGGGGCTGGGGAGGGCTTTATGAAAGGAAATAGAATTATAGTTAGATAGGAAGAATAAATTCTAGTGTTCTATAGCACTGTAGGATGACTCTAATTAACAAAAATGTTTTACATAGCTTCGAATAGCTAGAAGGAGGATATTGAATGTTCTCAATATAAATGATAAATCTTTGAGATGACATATTACCCTGATCTGATCACTTACATTACATATATGACAACATCACGATGTATCCTACAGATGTGTATAATTATTTTGTGCCGATTTTAAAAACTAAAAATGTTTTCAGAATATCTATTTGATGGTCTCTTCTAAGGACCTGGAATAAGTTTTAGCAATGTGTTTTCACGGTCATATTTCTTTCTGTTTATTATTATTATTATTTTTCAAAAGTAAATATTTTACTTTTGAAACATTCTTAACCAACTGCAATTGGTTAAGAATACTGTTTCTTTCCATTCTATTTTTCCTTCCATGACTCTTTCTCTCCTGTTGAGCATTAAAATGGCCATCAGCATTTGTGAGATTGGATTTAGAAGCAGCTAAGGTAGGTTCACATTCAGTTGGGGTTTCCTAGAATGTAATTCTGTGGTTTGCAGTCAGTTTCATGAGAAGTTAAGTTATTGATTACACTGATGTAGGACTGGTCTCCAAGAATACTACAACCGACTAATACCATGATTTAAAGGAAAGGCAGGGCCAAAGCTCAGTTCCTATGGAAAAATGAAAGTGCCCTGAGGTAAGCATCACAGGAAGCATGAGGGGAGCGAAGTAAAATGAGATTGAAAATATACAAACCAGGAGGTAGCCTGTGAAAATTCTTCCAAATCTCAAATCCATGTGTGCAACAAACTTCATAAATGTTTTCCTAAATTTGAAAAGCATATTTAAAATGTATAAAATCACTATTAACCATGAAGCTGAATAAAATTTTTCTAAACTATCAATAACTTTATAAAAGTACATTTCAATCAACTGAAATAACATGAAATTATCTTTCTATCTTCTTTACAGAAAATGATAATTTAAAAACTGTATTTTTATATAAAGAGGTGGTCCAGCAAGATGTAGTCAATAAAGAATATGAATAAAAAATTACAGAGATGTGTTAATAAATAAAGGTATTAGGTTTTTAGATTTTTGAATTTTTAAAATATCTGTCAGGTTTGTAATATCTGTAATTGATTGAGATTTATTTTTCATTGAAAATATGCATTTTTGTGCCTGATTTTGGATTTATAATATTGTATTCTTTTTTCTTAAAAAAAAAAAAAAAGTCTACTCTTGACCAGCTGCAGTGGCTCACGCCTGAAATCTTAACACTTTGGGACACCGAGGCAGGAGGATTGCTTGAGCCCAGGAGTTCAAGACCAGCCTGGGCAACATAGCGAGACTGTCTCAACAAAAAGTAAAGAAACATTAGCTGGGAATGGTGGTGTGCACCTGTAGTCCGAGCTGCTCAGGAGGTTGAGGTGGGAGGATCACTTGAACCCAAGAGTTCTGGGCTGCAGTGAGCTATGATTGTGCCAGTACACTCCAGACAGGACAACAGAGCAAGAGTGGAGAGTCCCTCAAGTAATTTTAGGATTGCCTCTCCAAAAAAAAAAAAAAAAAAAAAAAGAAAAGCCCCCTTCTAAGTCATAAAAGCAGCAGTTTCCGTGAAACTGTATGTAATCTGTCCTTTGCCTGGAATACCTCTTTAGCGGTTTTACGTTAACCACAGAACTACTGAGAATGACAGGAAGCTTCCCGGGTGGGTTTGGTGACCAGGAACCATCCTGTTGTACAGTCACTCCAGCACTATCTTCACTGGAATTTAGCAATTTACAAGAGTGTTTGGAGTCTTTTGCTAGGTACCCAGAAACACTTCCCTAATGCCAATCCCTTTGGGTCAATTGCATTACGGGTAACAGGAACAAAGGCTTGTAATACTTCACTATTACTCATCAGTGTTATGTTTGTATATTGCCTATCTCCTAAGCAACCAAATCACTTAGTCTCATTTAATTTTACCAAATTCAACTTGTCTTTTGAAAATCTGAGGCACATATTATTCTACCCCATTTTACAGATGGAGAGGACTAAACACACATTGCTGAATTGTTGAAATTCAAATTCTTTAATTCTACCTCTATTTCTCTACTTACAGAGGTTGTTGCAAGAATTAAATAAGATAATGTATACGAAATATCCTAGCTTAGATGCCAACACCTAAGTGCTTGATAAATGTTAGTTTCATGTTAGATGAGCTGGGCGTGGTGGCTCATACCTGCAATCCCAGCACTTTGAGAGGCCGAGGCGGGCAGATCACAAGGTTAGGAGTTTGAGACGAGCTTGGCCAATATGGCGAAACCTCATCTCTACTACACATACAAAAATTAGCCAGGCATGGGGGCGTGTGCCTGTAGTCCCAGCTACTTGGGAGCCTGAGGCAAGAGAATTGCTTGAACCAGCCTGGGTGATGGAGCAAGATTCAATCAAAAAGAATAAAGGGGGTGGGGGAACTAATGTTAGATGACTCTACCCATAGGTAAGCGTTTGTCAACTTGGGCTCATAAAGCACCCAGATGCCTGGAGGCATTTCTAGAGTTCCTTGAAAGAAAATGTGGTCACAGCACACAAACTTCAAGTGACTTTGCTCCAGCCTGCATTGTGGATTGTAAATCTAAATCAAAAAACCCAACCCATAATTTTTTTGCAAACTTGATTTGCTAGGAAACGTTAGTGAGAACAGATTTGTGAGGTAATGCGTTGTCAGAAAACCTGATCTCAACTTTCCAACTCCCCAGTCATATGGCCTTAGTCAAGTCATTCTGTTTCTCTGTTTTGATTGGAAGCAGAGAGAAATAGAATGACTTGACTAAGTCATTAGAAAAACAAAGATATTAATAATGTGTAGGCTTGAAAGAGAATCTCAAAACAAAGTACGATACATCTTTGAAACTGAAGACATATAGGCCATGAGTTATTTTTGCACCAGTGAAGTAAGATGGGGAACTAAAGTCAACAGATAAATAATTTATGTTTCATCTGTCTCCTTCCACCAGGTCCACCACTAGCTCCCTCAGAATCACTTAGATATAGACAAGCGTAAATGATTTGATGTGGCCACAGAACAGAATGTAAAAGCTTACAACCTGAATCATGCAGAAGTAAATACATATTTGAAAGAAGGCAAAAAATAAAATTTGCTGGAAAAAAAAGCTTGGGTTATCTCACTAATGTTTTTATTTTAATAGAGAAAAGATGAGACAGAAACTAACGGAGATAAAGACACAGAAGTAAAGCATATTATTTAAGTAACAAAAGTACTCACTGGTGAAAATAATAAGTGTTTAAAGGAAATGGGGAAGAAGATGTAGAATACAGTGTACGTAAACTAAGTCTGTCACCAAGCATAAGAGGCTCACTGCCCTATATACTAGAAGCTAATTCTATGACATGGGGTTTTAGAAGAAAGAAAAGCTTTTTATTGCTAGTCAACTAACCAGGAGACAGGAGTCCAGCTCAAATCTGTCTCCCTGAGTT
Source organism: Cacajao melanocephalus (assembly GCA_963573385.1). NCBI lineage: Eukaryota > Metazoa > Chordata > Mammalia > Primates > Pitheciidae > Cacajao > Cacajao melanocephalus. The sequence goes on from CAUYLG010039005.1 coordinate 41,806, forward strand.
GGCTTTAAGGCAGTAATTTTATTAGAAAACTTTTAGGGGTGGATTCTGAGATGAGTAGGTGATTGGTGGAAGAAAAGGGGAGGTCTGGAAATTCCTAGGCCATGTGCAGTTATCTCTTCATGCTACCTCATTCTCATTGATTGCATGTGCAGCTCGTTGGAGAGTTGGTATGAAACATGCAGTAGAAGCTCAGGCTGTGACATCAGCAGGCTTCTGCACAAACCCCATATTGGTTGCAGCTGATTTCAACCGGTTCAGTTATCACACAAGGGGAGAGAGTTTCAGCACTGAAGAAGTTGTTTCATTTATTTATTTAATTTATTTATTTATTTATTTATTTTTGAGACAGAGTCTCGCTCCATTGCCAGCCGCCAGGCTGGAGTGCAGTGATGTGATCTCGGGTCACAGCAACCTCCGCCTCCCGGGTTCAAGCAATTCTCCTGCCTCAGCCTCCCGAGTAGCTGGGACTACAGGCGCGTGCCACCACGCCTAGCTAATTTTTGTATTTTTAATAGAGACGAGATTGCACCATATTGGCCAAGATGGTCTCAGTCTCTTGACCTCGTGATCCGCCCGCCTCGGCCTCCCAAAGTACTGGGATTACAGGCATGAGCCACCACGCCCAGCCAAGTTGTTTCATTTCTTATCTGCCATCCTGCAAACTCAAGAACTTCTGTTAGCCACTGGTATCTTTAACTCTTTGAGGCATGGTTTCAAGTTTTATTCTTTCATAGATGGATATTAATAGATAATATCTGATGTTAATGAATTAATACATAGAAATATGAACTTCTTTTAGAGTTTTGGATTTATGGCAGCAGAACCAGAAAGAAAGATTCTTAAAATCGTTTCTCAATAAATTGGAAGCAGGAAGAAGTGAGTTGAGAAGCGCTGGTTTTAAACATAAGCTCTTCTATATCATTTTATTTTATTTACCATAAAACATAGAAGAAAACAATCCACTCACAAGGCATGTGCTATTTCTTATCTTTGGTGGCATAAAAATAACATCACATATGCAATATTGCTATTATTAAGGATTTTATTCTGAGTCATCTCTTTTCTTTATTCTACACCTGTGCTGTCCAATAGGATAGCCTCTAGACACACATAGCTAAATACATTTAATTAATAAATTTTGGTTCCTAATATTCACCTGTCTTATTTCATGGCTAGTGGCTACCGTGTCGGATAGTATAGAATTAACAAATTACAGAATTTTCCATTATTGCAGAAAGTTTCTGGATAGTTATTCCTTCATACTGAGCAATCTCATCCACTCTTACAGTTTTAACTACCACCTTCCTTGGATGAATCCCTGACCTTTATCTCTAGGCAAAGACTGGATCTCCTGAGCAACATGCCTTCACATGGACCTGCTAATTAGACAGGAATGTTTTCACTTGATCTCCCCTAGCCCTTCAAAGTCAACTTATCCCAATCTGAACACATTATATTTCCTATGAAAGTAATTCTTTTTTTCTTTTTACATTTCCTACTTCTATTGTTGATGCATCATCTTAGAAGTCCCTAAAGTCAGATACCTGGTGTCTACTGATTGCAACTCACTCTTCTCACAGCTGACAGCAGGCCAGAAGAGCCTCGGCTTATTACCTCTTCCTCATCTTCCTACTATTCTGGCCAGAGAACCTATCCAGCCATCATATTCTGCTTACTTTAGGTGTGGCCTGTGCTTCTGCTAACGGAGCTCCGTTCTGAAACTGACAAGCTTATGCCAGGCACTCTGTACATCACTCAGCTCGTTGTCTACATGTTTTCCCCCCTAGTAAAATGTCATTCCACACTTTCTTTAGCTATGCACATTCTGACTGTTGCTATGTGCTTTTGATGTAACCACCACAAAGTATTTGAGGCATAAAAAAGGCATTTGGTTGAAAAGAAAATACTTTTTCTTTCTAAAGTTAGGGAGAAGTCCTAACCTGGGCTGCTGCTCTGTCAAGCCAGACCACAAAAAGGTAGTGGTTTCACAGTAGTTTAAGCATGTGCTACTGAAATGGGTTGAAATCAAAACATCTATGGCATCCACATCATAAGACTCATTTATTGATTAGCTAATATAAGTACAGGACTATGCTAGAGAACAAACTGAGATGCCATCAAGGGGCTCACAATCAATCAGAAGAGGAAGAGTTTAATAATTATCTTTACTATAAGTCAGCTTGTGAATCTAGCGGAATGACCAGTTCAATCCATTCCAACCTTGTTCTAGCAGGTCTTCTGTACTGCAGAGGTCAGAAATCTAAATATTAGAACTTTCAGATTCCTTTCTAGCTAGGTTCTGGAGGTGAGTAAGTTCTAATTTAACCCAGATCTTCTCCCAAGGAGTACATAACCTTGACCAAGTTTCTTAGCCTCTTTCTACTTCACTTTCCCCATCTCAAAATTGAAGTGGTGACATTAATATTATATTCTTGAGAAAGTTATCTGAAGATTCATTGATATAACTAATGTAAAGATCTTAGCATGCTGTCTGGGACACATTAAACACTCAATAATTTTTTGCAATTATTATTAAAAGGTAGAAATGACATCCCCTCTCCAGGTTCTGCCTTAGGATACATAAGAAGGAAGGGGGCAGAATGTGTCACATCCATTTTGCTGGGGCAAATCTAGCAGACACAATCTAGATTGTAGCTAAGGTAATGAGATCCTGCTGTTAGAATAGCAGGTTCCAACTGAGCTCAGTGGCTCACACCTGTAAGTCCAGCACTTTGGGAGGCCAAGGCAGGAGGATCACCTGAGATCAGGAGTTTGAGACCAGCCTGGCGAAACCCTGTCTCTATAAAAAATACAAAAATTAGTTGGGCATGGTGACGTGCACCTGTAACCCCAGCTACAAGAGAGGCTGAGAGGAAAATCGCTTGAACCAGGAGATGGAGGCTGCAGTGAGCTGAGATCACGCCACTGCACTCCAGCCTGGGCAACAAAGCAAGACTCCGTCTAAATAAATAAATAAGAATAGCAGGTTCCTGGTTGCCTAGCTTTCTGCCTATGGCAGAGAAAGCCAATACCTTGGTAAGCCAAATCTGCTGTGTTGTCCTGGAATCATTTCTGGAATCCCAGCCCTACAGCTTGTGTCTCCAGCTCTTCTAATGACATTGTAAGTACTTTATTCCATATTTTAAAAATTTTGTGTTTAAAATAGTGAAAATGTTTATATTAGGTGAAACTGAGTCCAGTCTGAAATAGGCAAAATGGAAGAAGCATCATGTTTCTGCCACTAGCAAGCTATGGTGGCTTTCTTGGGTATGTATGACAGTAACTGGGCTATATTATTATTTCAGAACTCTGTTTCTTCACTTAAAAAATGGAAAGCAGTCCTGAGGCAGGACATGGAAATGGTAGTCAATTTATTTGGCCCACTAAGAGAAACTTCCCTCACCACCGAGTACATACTGTAGTTGTCCATTTTCAGGTGATATAGCAGAATTATCTGTAAATCAGGTTCAATTCTTCTTTCTTCAATCTATAGGTTACAAGGAGTTTCCCAGAAAGCCATAGGTGTGGGTTAGCGGGGAGAAGAATCAGCTTAACAGTAACTCACAACACTCACATATATGTTTATTGCAGCACTATTTACAATAGCAAAGACATATAACCAACCCAAATGCCCATCAATGATAGATAGGATAAAGAAAATGTTGTATATATACACCATGGAATACTATGCAGCTGTAAAAAGGAATGAGATTATGTCCTTTGCAGGAACATGGATGAAGCTGGAAGCCATCATCCTGAGCAAACTAACACAGGAACAGAAAACCAAACACCACGTTCTCACTCACAGGTGGGAGCTGAACATTGAAAACATATGGACACAGAGAGGGGAACTACACACATCATGGCCTGTTGGGGGGTAAGGGGTGAAGGGAAGGAACTTACAGGACAGGTCAATAGATACAGCAAACCACCATGGCACACATATACCTATGTGACAAACCTGCACATTCTGCGCCTATTGTACCCATTTGTTTTTGAAGAAATAAAGAAAAAAAAGAATGAGAAGAAAATGTAGCAGGAATAATTGCCATGGTCTTCTGGGACACTTGCTCATGCAACTTATTTGTACCTTCAGGACCTACTCAAGCTTTATCTTGTATATGTCATCTCTAACATAATATAAAGCCATTGCGCATGCCCAGCTTTATGGTTTGATGGGTCAGACAACATCTAATATATGTTTAGGCTGCATGGAAACTTGATAGCCTACGGTCAAGTGTTAAGTTTCTTTCTTTTTTTTTTTTTCTTTCTTCAGAGCCTTGCTCTGTCACCAGATTGGGGTACAATGGTGCAATCAAGGTTCACCACAACCTCTGTCTTTCAGATTCAAGTGATTCTCCTGTCTCAGCCTTCCTAGTAGCTGGGATTACAGATGCCCATCACCATGCCCAGCTAATTTTTGTATTTTTAGTAGTGACTGGGTTTGGCCATGTTGCCCAGGCTGATCTCAAACTCCTTACCTCAGGTGATCCACCTGCCTAGGCCTCCCAAAGAGTGTTAAGTTTCTAATGGAGCCCTGTCACAAGCAAACAGCTGTTTTATATATATATATTTGTCTGGGAGGATGGCATATCTGTGCTTAAAATTCTGAGGACTGCCCAGTGGTTCACCAAGAGGGACTGAACAAAGGTTCCATGCAGCATCTATTTCTGCCAGATACTTTGAGCCCCTTTGGATGTGCTCGGGTATATGGCCTAAGTGGCAAGGCAGATTACATGGTAGCCTGGACCTGTTTCAGATTATTCTCCTATTCTGTGCCTTACTCAAAACTGGCAGCCTTTTGGATTACTTGGTCAATATATTCAAGTAGCAGATCCAAATGAGCTATATGTTACCTTCACATCTAAAGAACCCCCTTAAATATTGAGGGGTTAACTAAGAAAGTTAGTCATGTAGGGCAGCAGTTTACCATTTACGTTAGGATGTGCCAAGAAATGTATTGTTTGGCTCAAGCAACAAAACTACATCTAGATCAATAGCTGTAGTTGGAGTGAGCATCAGAGTAAATGTATGATAGTTAATTCTCATTCTGCATTGTTTCTAAACTTATGAACAAATCTGACTCCTAAAAAGTAAGTGAACAAGTGTGATTCAGTAAAATAAATCCCAAAATAATGGTAATGTTTTGCTGACATATCAATAGAGAACTGGAGAACTCATATGGGCACTGATGCCAAGGGTATTAGATAAGAAATATAATGTTGGAACATGAATTTATTGATTAAAGTGGGCCAGGCCAGGATTCTTGATCCAACATATTTGGGACACTAAGAGTGGCTCTAATAGTTTGCTTTGTTAACTAAACCATCGACCTAAAGAAAGTATACATTAATGAACTGAAGAAATGCCAGAGGAAGGCATCTAAGTTTGGAGGGATTGGGATGCTAAAGTGGTTTTACTATGTACAATCTTTTCACCTAGCCTCTATGGCTCATAAGAAGTTCCAAAGAGGCTCTCAACCCCAAGGCCAGAAATACATTTAAGAGGGAAATCCTACCATTCTTGAATAGTTCCATGGTGGCTATTCTCTGTGGGCAAGCATGACAGTGGAATCTGCTGCCATTAAATTGGGATCCTTGAATTTAATCAGGATGGTGGTATCCTGGAGTGGCTGGTGCTGATTCAAGTCAGTCTTCAAATCACTTCTGTTTCTACAGGTTAAATAAGACTTAAATAGGCTGTCCATCTATTTTTGTTCTAGGAACACTATGGTCACCTAACTAATTCCAAAGAATTCTGTGGATCGAGCCATTCTGTTTACTGCTTTGGCTCTTCTGTCCTTCACAAAAACCATGCCGACCTTGTCCTCTGAACTGAAGACAGAAAAAAACTCATTTAAAAACAATGTTGTTTGCCAGATGCTAGAGAAGAGTAAGTTTAACAGTGACTTAGGCAAAAATCTATAGGGTAAAGTGTTAAACAAATAATTTAGAAAATAAATTAACAGATAAATAAGAAGTTAGAAAAGAAAACAGTGAAGTGGTCTCGTTTGTGCCTTGAATGAGTTTACCCAATCAGGAAAATAGTTATATATTATAGTATGAAGTTATTCATACATTTCATGTGAACAAATAGCATGATAGAGAAAACCTGGATTTTATTAATAACAGTAGAGTGACAAATAAAGAAAAATTTCATTTTAATTTGCGCTGATTAGTCCACATATGAACTGCCAAGCCACATGTTGAATATAATATTTTAAAAGAAGTGTTAACCAAACAGAATAGCCCACAAGCAAGAGACAAGCTCGATAAGGACTCTGGATAATGCATCATATTTAAAAGCGATTGTGTTAACTGGCGTTTTGTCTCTAAATACAAAAATAAAACCACTATCATTACCTTTGGGAGAGCACCTGCCTTTATTTGAAGTGTGAGCATGTGAACTAGGAAACTGATGTATTTGGGATACCTTCAAAGGAAGATCTAGCACCAAATCTATACATTTCCAAGGAGAGAGGTTTGGGTGCAATGTTCAGAAAAACCTTCTTACCTTGTAGTTGCTCAGTAGAGGAATTAACTGCTATAGAATCTGTGCTCTTGGAATGTTCACACAGAAGCTGATTTTCCATCTGCTGTGCCTGTTTTGGTTGAAGGCATTCCTGCAACCTCAACCAAAGGAGGCTAAACTACCTGACCTGTAAGGTCCTTTCTAATCTTAGAGTCCATGAAGACTGAGCAGGGAATATAAAAGAAAGGAAAAGGAATTTCTGAGATGCATGGGGTAAGCATTGTGGGCAGGACACGAGAGACAAGTTGGTGGTTCATAAAACTTGATTTCTACACATCCATCATATATCACGATCTGTCATATCTACCTTAAAAACACAGGAGTTAATTAAACTGGGCTCACAAATTCCATTTGGCTTCACTGAAAAGGGGACCGAGATGTTTACCAAGAACTTTTAAAAACTGAGTGTAAAACAGCACATGAGATACAAGACCTAGGTTGAGAAGCAGTCTCCTGATTTCATTCCTCATATTTCACATTGGCTGCAGGCCTGCAATGAAATATGGCTCTTTTTTTTTTTTTTTTTTTTTTTTTTTTTTTGTGGGGGGGTTTTGGGGTAGTGGGGGGTTTTGAAAATATAAAAA
>CAUYLG010039010.1:0-41997 GCA_963573385.1 Cacajao melanocephalus
TATAAATATATATTGATTTATATATAAATATATATGATTATATATATAAATATATATTTATATATATAAATATATATATCACAGTTTATATATATATGTGTGTTTGTATATATATATATATATCTCACAGTTTTTTTATCCAATCATCCATTGATGAACACTTAGGTTGATTTTATGATTTTGCTATTGTGACTAGTGCTGTCATAAACATATGAGTGCAGGTGTTTTCTTTGATAAAATGATTTCTTTTCCTTTGGGTAGATACCCAGTAGCAGGATTGATGGATTGAAGAGTAGATCTATTTTTAGTTCCTTGACAAATTTCCATATTGTTTTTTATAGATGTACTAGTTTATGTTACCACCACTAGTGTATAAGCTTCCCTTTTCTCCATATCCCTGCCAACGTTTGTTGCTTTTGGACTCTTTAGTAATGGTCATTCTGCCTGGTGTGAGATAGTATCTCATTGTAATTTTGATTTGCATATCTCTGATGATTAGTGATATTGAGCATTTTTCATTTGTTTGTTGGCCACTTGTATGTCTTCTTTTGAAAAGTATCTGTTCATGTTCTTTGACCACATTTTAATGGGATTGTTTGATTTTTTTTTCTTGTTGAGTTGTTTGAGTTCCTCATAGATTCTGGATATTGTCCCTTGCAATATTGCACATATTTTGTCACATTCTTTAGGTTGTCTGTTTACTCTTATTTCTTTTGCTTTGCAAAAGCTTTTTAATTTAATTAAGTGTCATTTGTCTCTTTTTGGTTTTGTTGTATTTCCTTTTGAGGACTTAGTCATATCTTTGCCTAGATCAATGTCCAGAAGATTTTTTCCTTTGATTTCTTCTAGGATTTTTATAGTTTCAGGCCTTAATTTAAGTCTTTAATCTATCTTAATTTTTGCATATGGTGACAGATGGGGGTCCAGTTTCATTCTTCTGCATATGGCTTTCCAATTTTCCCAGCACTATTTATTGAATAAGGTGTTTTTTTCCAAGTTTATATTTTTGTCAACTTTTTCAAAGATTAGTTGATTGTGGACCTGTAGCTTTATTTCTGGATTCTCTATTCTGTTCCATTGATCTATGTGTCTATTTTTATGCTAATGCTATGCTGATTTTTATTTTATTTTTTTATTAAAAGAAATTTTTTTAGTACCATGCGGTTTTGATTACTACAGACTTACAGTGGTAATTTGAAGTGAAGTAATGTGATAGCTGCAGCTTTACTCTTTTTGCTTAGAATTGCTTGGCTATTTGGGCTCTTTCAGTTTCATATGAACTTTAGGATAGTTTTTTTCTAATTCTGTAAAGAATGACATTGATAACTTAAAGGAAATTGTGTTGAACCTGTAGATTGCTTTGGGAAATACAGTCATGTTAACAACATTGATTCTTCCAATCCATGAGCATGAGATGCTTTTCCATTTGTTTTTGTCACCTATATATTATTTCATCAGTTTTGTAGTTCTCCTTTATAGAGATCATTCACTTCCTTGGTTAAATATGTTCCTACGTATTTTATTTTTTTGTAGCTATTATAAATGGGATTGAGTTCTTAATTTGATTTTCAGCTTGATTGTTATTGGCGTATAGAAATACTACTGATTTTGTACATTAATTTTGTATTCTGAAACTTTACTGAAGGCATTTATCAAATCTAGAAGTCTTTTGGAGGACTTCTTAGAGTTTTCTAGATATAAGAGTATATCAACTGTGAATACAGATAATTTGGCTTCCTCTTTTTCAATTTAGATGACTTTTATTTCTTTCTCTTGACTGACTGCTCTAGCTAGGACTTCTCATACTATGTTGAGTAGAAGTGATAAAAGTGAGCGTCCTTGTCTTGTTCCAGTTCTTAGGGGAAATGCTTTCAACATTTCCCCGTTGAGTATGAAGTTGGCTTGTGAATTTCTCATATATGGCTTTTATTATTTTTAGGTATGTTCCTACTACACCTAGTTCGGTAAGCGTTTTTATCATTAAGTGATGCTGGATTTTATAAAATAATTTTTCTGTATTCATAAGATTATATGGTTTTTGTTTTAATTCTGTTTATGTGGTGAATTGCATTTATTTATTTATTTGCATATGTTGAACCAACTTTGCATCCCTGAAACAAAACCCATTTGATTGTGGTGTATTATTTTTTGATGTGCTGTTGGATCTAGTTAGCTAATATTTTTTTTTTCAGGATTTTTGCATTTATGTGGAACTCACAAACTCTTATATCAGGACTTTTCAAAGCCTAATCTGTAAAACACTGAATGAAAAGAACTTATGAAATCATATATAAATGCGTATTTCTGGGCTTTCCCCCCAAATTATAAGTTGAATTTCTGAGGAAATGAATCACAAATTTGCATTTTTGACAAGTTCTGACATGATTTATAGTCATTCCAAAGCTTGAGAATCAAGTTAATATTTTACTTCCATTCAAAATATTTAGTGTTCTCTATCATAGAGCCATTAAGAAGATTGAGATGATCTTTAAAAATTGCAACCATATACTATGCCAAACAATTTCCAAACACAATCATCTCTTTCTTAAAATGAATAAATAGGAATTTCTTAAATCGTGTTGTTAAATTTGTTTTAACCTTTGATATGATCACTACCAGAAAAACAATTTTGTGTGCTTGTGGCAATCTTATAATGAAATACATAATAACTAATTTTTTTAAATCGAAGAAATTTTTATTTATGCTACCAACAAACATTATGACAGCACTATTGTAGAAATTCACCCAGTCCACATCATTTATGTATATGTTCTAGTTAAAATACTGCTAGGTATTGTAACAAACTTCCAAATCTTAATGCCTTAAGAAAGAATTTTTCTCACTCATGCAATAGTCCAATGAAGACATTTCTTTTTTTTTTTTAATTTATTTCCATAGGTTATTGGGGAAGGAGTGGTGTTTGGTTAAATGAGTAAGTTTTTTAGTGGTGACTTGTGAGATTTTGGTGCACCCATCACCTAAGCAGTATACACTGCATCCTATTTGGGGTCTTTTATCCCTTATTTTCTTTCCTACCCTTTCCCTGAGTCCCCAAAGTCCATTGTATCATTCTCATATCTTTGCAACTTCGTAGCTTAGCTCCCACTTATGAGTGGGAACATATAGTGTTTGGTTTTCCATTCCTGAGTTACTTCACTTAATAATAGTCTCTGATCTCATTCAGGTGACTGCAAATGCCACTAATTCATTCTTTTTTAAGGCTGATTAGTATTCCATGGTGTATATACATACCACAGTTTCTTTATCCACTCATTGATTGATGGGCATTTGGGTTGGTTTCACGTTTTTCCAATTGCAAATTGTGCTGCTATAAACATACATGTGCAAGTATCTTTTTAGTATAATGACTTCTTTTCCTCTGGGTAGATACCCAGTAGTGAGATTGCTGGATCAAATGGTAGTTCTACTTTTAGTTCTTTAAGGAATCTCCACACTGTTTTCCTCAGTGGCTGTACTAGTTGACATTCCCATCAGCAGTGTAGAAGTGTTCTCTGTTCACCACAGCCACACCAACATCTATTATTTTTTGTTTTTTTTTGATTATGGCCATTCTTGCAGGACTAAGGTGGTATCATATTGTGGTTTTGATTTGCATTTCCCTGATCATTAGTGTTGTTGAGCATTTTTTCATATGTTTTTTGGCCATTTGTATATTTTCTTTCGAGAATCATCTATTCATGTCCTTAGCCCACTTTTTGATGAGATCATTTGTTTTCCTCTTGCTGATGTGAGTTCACTGTAGATCTGGATATTAGTCCTTTGTCAGATGTATAGATTGTGGAGTCTTCTCAGACTCTGTGGGTTGTCTGTTTACTCTGCTGACTGTTCCTTTTGCTGTGCAAAAGCTCTTTAGTTTAATTAAGTCCCAGCTATTTATCTTTGTTTTAATTTCATTTGCTTTTGGGTTCTTAGTCATGAAATACTTGCCTAAGCCAATATCTAGAAGGGTTTTTTCAATTTTACCTTCTAGAATTTTTATAGTTTAAGGTTTTAGATTTAAGTTCTTAATCTATCTTGATATGATTTTTTTATAAGGTAAGAGATGAGGATACAGTTTCATTCACCTACACGTGGCTCGGCAATTATCCCAGCACCATGTGTTATCCTTTCCCCACTTTATGTTTGTGTTTGCTTTGTCAAAGATCAGTTGGATGTAAGTATTTGGGTTTATTTTTGTGTTCTGTATTCTGTTCCATTGGTCTATTTTTTTCCCCTCCAGTACCATGCTGTTTTGGTGACTATGGCCTTATAGCATAGTTTGAAATCAGGTAATGGGATGCCTCCAGATTTGTTCTTTTTGTTTAGTCTTGCTCTGGCCATGTGAGCTCTTTGTTGGTTCCATATGAATTTCAGAATTGCTATTTCCAATTGTGTGAAGAGTGATGTTGGCATATTGATGAGAATTGCCTTGAATTTGTAGATTGCTTTTGACAGTATGGTCATTTTCACAATATCGATTCTACCTATTTATGAACATGGGATGCATTTTTATTTGTTTGTGTCATCTATGATATCTTTCAGCAGTGTGTTGTAGTTTTTCTTGTAGAAGTCTTTCATCTCCTTGATTACGTATAGTCCTAAGCATTTTATTTTGTTTTTGCAGCTATTGTAAAGGGGTGACTTCTTGATATGATTCTCAGCTTGGTTGCTGTTGGTGTATAGAAGAGCTACTGATTTGTGTACATTAATTTTGTATCCAGATACTTTGCTGAACTCTTTCATCAGTTCTAGGAGCTTTTTGGAGGAGTCTTTAGGGATTTCTAGGTAAACAATCATGTCATCAGCAAACAAACAGTGACAGTTTGACTTCCTCTTTACCAATTTGGATGACCTTTATTTCTTTGTCTTGTCTGATTGCTCTGGCTAAGAAGTCCAGCACGATGTTGAGAGGAGTGGTGAAAATGTGCATTCCTGTCTTGTACCAGTTCTTAGAGGGAATGCTTTCAACTTTTCCCCATTGAGTATTATGCTGGCTGTGGGTTTGTCATAGGTGGCTTTTATGGTGATTTTGCTGAGAGTTTTAATCATAAAGGGATGCTGGATTTTTGTTGAATGCTTTTTCTGCATCTATTGAGATGATTATGTGATTTTTGTTTTTAAATTCTGTTTACGTGGTATATCACATTTATTGAATTGCGTATGTTAAACCATCCTTGTATCCCTGATATAAAACCCACTTGATCATGGCGGCTTGTCTTTTTGATATGTTGTTGGATTCAGTTAACTAGTGTTTTGCTAAGGATTTTAGCATCTATGTTTATCAGGGATATTGGTCTGTAGTTTTCTTTTTTGTTTATGTCCTTTACTGGTTTGGTATTAGGGTGATACTGGTTTCATAGAATGATTTGGGGAGGGTTCCCTCTTTCTCTGTCTTGCGGAGTAGTGTCAACAGGATTGTTACCAATTCTTCTTTGAATGTCTGGTAGAATTCTGTTGTGAATCTATCTGTACCTGGACTTTTTTTGTTGGTAATTTTTTATTTACCATTTCAATCTCACTGCTTGTCATTGTTCTGTTCAGGGTATCTAATTCTTTCTGATTTATGCTAGAGGGTTGTATGTTTCCAGGAATTTATCCATTTCATCTAGGTTTTCTAGTTTATGTGCATAAAGGTGTTCATAGTAACCTTGAATGATCTATTGTATTTCTGTGGTGTCCATTGTAATATCTCCCATTTCATTTCTTATTGAGCTTATATAGACTTTCTCTTTTCGTAGTTAATCTTGTTAATGGTCTATCAATTTTATTTACCTTTTCGAAGAGTCAGTTTTGTTTCATTTATCTTTTGTAGTTTTTCTTTTTGTTTCGATTTCATTTTGTTCTACTCTAATCTTGGTTATTTCCTTTCTTCTGCTGGGGTTGGGTTTTGTTGGTTCTTGTTTCTTTAGTTTCTTGAGGTGTAACCTTAGATTGTCTGCTTGTGCTCTTTCAGACTTTTTGATGTAGGTGTTTAGGGCTATGAACTTTCCTCTTAGCACCACCTTTGCTGTATTCCAGAGGTTTTGCTAGGTTGTGTCACTTTTGTCATTTGGTTCAAATAATTTTTAAGTGTCCATCTTGATTTCATTTTTGACCTAATGATTATTCAGGAGCAGGTTATTTAATTTCCATGAATTTGCATGGCTTGGATCCATTGCTGGTGAGCAGTTATGATCTTTTGAGGGTGTTGAAGAACCTCGTTTTGTCATATTACCAGAATTATTTTTCTGGTTCCTTCTAGAAAAGGAATTTGGGTAGACTATGTCAGAGGGAAGATCTGAAACTCAAGGGCTGCTATTCAAATTCTTTTCTCCCACAGGGTGCTCCCTTGATGTGGTGTTCTCTGCTTTCCCCTATGAATGGGGCTTCCTGACATCCAAACTGTAGTGATTGATCTTCCTCTTCTGGGTCTAGCCACGCAGCAGAGCTACCAGACTATGGAATGGTACTGGGGAGTGTCTGCAAAGAGTCCTGTGATCTGATCCATCTTCAGGTTTTCAGCTTCGGATACCAGCATCTGCTCCAGTGGAGGTAGCAAGGGAGTAAAGTGGACTTTGTGAAGGTCCTTGGTTATGTTTTTGTTTCATGCACTGTTTCTGTGTTGGTTGGCCTCCACCCAGGATGTGGCACTTTTAGGAGCACATCAGCTGTGGCCCTATAGGGAGGAAGCAAACTTGCCCTAGGGACACCTAGTTAGGTATTCAGTTTCTCAGGTGGTGGGCAGGGCCATAGAGCTGTCAAGAGATTATGACCTTTGTCTTCAGCTACCAGGGTGGGAAGAGAAAGAACACCAGGTTAAGGTAAGGATAGGCATGTCTGAGCTCTGTCTCTCCTTAGACAGGGCTTGCTGTGCTGCTGTGAGGGGTGGGGGTGTAGTTCCCAGTCTAATGGTGTTATATTCCCAGGGAGATTATGGCTGCCTCTGCTGAGTTATACAGGTTGCCAGGGAAGTCGGGGAAGCAACAGTCACAGGCCTCACACCGCTCCCATGCAGCCCACAGTCCTAAAGGCCAGTCTCACTCCCATTGTGCACCACCTCCCCCACGCCAGGTAGCACCAAGTCTACTTCCAGGCATTCAGTGACCAGGGCTGAGAACTTGCCACCATGAGCCTCCCTGTTGAGAAAGCAAGCAGACTCACAGTTTTTTGGTGTCTGAGGGAGCCTGCTGTGGTAATCCAGTTCCTTCAAAAGGTCTTTAGATTCTCTCAACATTCCTGGTATGTTCCTGCAGTAGTTCTTGGTGCAAAAGTTCACAATGTGAGTCTCCACACACTGCTCTGCCTCTCCGAGTGGGAACTGCAAGCTAGCCTTGCCTCCTATCTGCCATTTTAATCTAAAGTTCCATGATAATATTTTAAACCAAATATATAAATAAATGATATACAAACAAAGTATACAACACGACCAGGTTGCTTTTTTTCTCCCCAAAAAGCATGATTGATTTAGCATTAGAAAATCACCAATAAAGTTCAGTACGCTAATAGAAAAGGGAAGATAAATCAGATAATCATACTGACGTATGTAGACAAATATTTGATAACATTTAATATCAATTCAAGACTTAAGATTCATAGCAAACTAAAGTAGAGGAAACCTCCTTAATTTGATAAATGCCTATAAAAGAAATATACTGCAAACTCTATATTCAACAGTAAAATATTGAAAAGTTTCTTCCCAAGATTGGGGTTGAAGAAGAAATACTACTGATCATCATTGTGTCACCACTATTCAACACTCTGTTGGAGGGCCCAGCATTTGCAATAGGCAGAAAAAGGAATAAAATGTATAAAAATATGAAAGGAAGCAATTACCATTATCACACATTATGATTGTGTACCTAGAAAATCTCAAGTAATCTGCAAATATTAAAATTAATAGTGCAAAACTACAAAATATTATAAAGAGAAATTAAACAAGATCTAAATAAATACGGAGAGATACTATGGCTTCTCCACAAAATGAACTAGTTTCAATGCAATCTTAATAAAACTCCAGTAGCTTTTATTGGAAATTGTCAAGTTGCTTTGTAAAATTTATACAGAAATGCAAACTCCTCCGCCAACAACCAAGGCAATCTTGAGGAGGAAGAACAAGTTTAGACCTTACATACTACTGGATGTTAAGAGTTTTATGGCTGCAGTAATTAAAACGGAATGACATTCTTGACATAAAAATAGGCAAACCAATGAAGCAAAATAAAGTCCAGATAGAGACTCACACATATATGAACACATGATTTATGACAAAGGGAATACAGTAAAGCCCTGGAGAGTGGGTACTCATCTTAATTAAATGTTTTGGTCAAATGGAGAAAAATGTAGACTCTTGTCTACATCATATTTAGAAAAACTAATTCCAGATGGAATTTGAATCTCAATTTGTAAGAAAAAAATAGTTTTTATGAGATAACATATCTTCATGATACTGGGATAGGCAAAGATTTTTGAAACAGGATATAAAACTGCTAAACTTAATGGAATTCATTTGTAAATCTGAGTATATTAAAATTAGGAATTATGTTCATTAGAGGGCACTTTTCAGTGTGTGAAAATGCAAACCACAGAGTCAGAGATAATTTAAGTCTATATAACCAACAATCAGACTCATGTCTAATCTTACAAATCACTTATTTAAAAAGATAGACATGTCAGTTTAAAAATGGGCAAAAGAATTAAGCAATTTACATCTAAATAAGCAATAAGCACACAATAAGCTGAAGATCATCAGGGAAAGGCAAACTGAAATCGTAATCCAATACCATTACAAACTTAACTAGACTGACAATTTCAAAGGTTGGTGAGGATGTGGAGCCACTGGAACTGTTTCTAGGATGAATTTGAAGGGTGACAACTGATACAACCATTTGGAAAAACTGAATATCTGTATATGCTATGACCCAGAAATTTTATTTCCAGGTATGTACTTAAGATAAAAGCTTATATTTATTTGCCAAAAATACCTGCAGAAGATGTAGTGCCATATGAAGTACACAGCATTGCCAGTGAAGAATTCTGCCCTAAATATTCAACCTGAATCTACTCAAACTTTTAACCTAATCTAGTTTACAGTGAATTCAGGGTGTAGACCATTATGTTGCCATAAAGGAATACCCGAGGCTGAGTAATTTATGAAGAAAAGAGGTTTATTTGGCTCATAGTTCTGCAGACTGTATAGGAAGTATGGTTTCAGCAACTGCTTCTGGTGAGGGCTTCAGGAATCTTCTAAACATGGCAGAAAGTACAGAGGGAGCAGACATGTCACACAGCAAGAGAGGGAGCTATGTGACATACCTGCTCCCTCTGTAACTTCTGCCAAGATTAAAAGAGGAAGGAAGTAACAGTCTCTTTTTAACTATCAGATCTCATGAGAACTAATATAGTGACTCACTCATTACTGCAATGACAGCAGCAAGTCATACATAAGGGATCCACCTCCATGACACAAACACCTCTCACTAGGCTGTACCTTCAATGTTGGGGATCAAATGTCAACATGAGATTCAGAAGGGACAAATATCCAGACTATATCACAGGGTAAAGAGAAACCATGTACCATGAGACAACAGTTCAATCCAGAATATTACAACATGGTCTGAACTCTTCCAAAAGTCACTGTGAAAAAACAAAGATCAGCCCAAAAAAATATAACATCAAATGCAATGCATGAACCAAGACTGAATCTTGACTGAGAAAAAAGTGACCTCTAAAAGTCTCATGACAGTTAGGGAAATTTGAAGGCTAAATATCAGGTATTATTTTAAAGTTACCATTATTTTTCTGGGTGTGAAAATGATATAGAGGCATGTTCTTATTCTCAGGAGGTACATGCTGATGTATTTATGGGTGAAGTGTCGTGATGCCTGCAAGTTATTTTCAAATATTTAGCAAAAAATGTGTAGATGGATGATAGATAAATGGATGTAGATGCAGGTCTAAAAACAGCATGAGAAATAAGGTAAATATGACAAAATGTTAACAGTTGTTTAATTTAGGCAGTGGGTATTTGGCGTTTACTTTGCCATTCTATCAACTTATCTATTTAAAATTTTAATAAATTCCTGAATTATATATTTTAATAGGATTTTGTACTTAGCTTATTTAGAAGGTACAAATATGTTTTACTCTACTTTAATAAAATAAACATTAGAAATCCTAGAATATATGTTACGGGTATAGTTTATGTTAGAGACAATATTGAAACTCCAATCAGAGAACTTAAAGTGAAAAAAAAAAAAAACCCTTTGGCTCCACATTAAAAGTCTGGTTCATGAATGTACATTTATATGTTTTAGGTTAAAATAAAGTACTTACTGTATATATACATCACCTTTTAATGATTCCCAGATTTAGCTACATTTTTCCAATGAGCCAACCTACTACTAGTGCCAGTTAACTCCAGATGAGACGGCTTTCTCTATATACTTTGTGTATAGAAAGAATGTAGCATCCAGCTAACAACTGGTTCAGTGACTGTAATTGGAATAGCCTTCTATTTATATAGTTGGATATTCCAAGAGATAACAGGATGAGTAAAGACTGTCCTGGCCTTCTAGGGAGCCCCATGCAACATGGTAGCAAGGAGCCCAGGTCTTGAAGCAGAGAGACATGTGGTTAATTCCTCAAGGTAGAATCTTGGGTAAGTCACTTAACCGACATGAGCCTCAATTTTCTCATATGAAGGATGAGACCTACCTTGCAGAGTTTTAGTAGGGGCTTAAATGTGACCAGGGCTCTACAGCAACTGTATAATGTGGGTGCACCAGTGACAATGAATTAATTGTTGGTGGTGTCATGTGTAGGGATGTCTGGTCAGAGAAAGAGAGTTCTAATGCTGTAGTTGCTGCTGAAGACAAATAGTAATAGGGGTTCTGCTGTTCCAAAAAGATTCTAAAGGGAGAAATGGGCTAAATTTACCAAACATGCTTAAAACAACTTGACTCATAAACTGGATTAGACCAGTTTTCTACAAAAGATGCCCAGGACCATAGGCATTGGTATCACCTGCTGCAATTTTTTCAAGATGCAGATTCCTGAGCCAAGCCCTGTACCTACCGGGGTCAGAAGATCTTGAAATGAGGCCTGAGAAGCTTTATTTTAACAGGTATAAAAGCCACTAAGTGTTGAGACTGTCTACCCTGTTCACTGTTGTATCCCCTGCACCTAGCAGAATGTCTGGGGTGCTCAGTAAATACTGGATGGTTAAATGGACAAACAGTTGAATCAATAACATGATTGACAAATAGGGCAGAATGGGAGTTCTGATTTACATATGTCTTAGGCTGCAAGTTGCCTTCTCCTCTCTTCTTTTTCCTTTTAACGCTGGCCTTAGGGTCATCATCACCTGATTTTGTTGCAGAGACTTGATGAGGCAGAAAAAGGTAAACCCCAGGCCCTTTCCCTGCCTGAGAAGTCCCAACCTGTGAGCTAGATTTATATACAGCAGTGGATTGAGCAGTGTTTCTCAATCCTGGCTGCACTTTAGAATGACCTGAGGCTTGGCCCCCACCCTAGACAAATTAAATCAGAATAACTGGAATGGAGGTCCAGGTATCGAAATTTTTCAAGCGCTCCCAAGTGATTCTGTTTCACAGTGAAGTTGAGAACCACTGGCAAACCATAATATGGATACCTCTAAAAATCTTAGTGTGGAGTGCAAAAGGTGGAAAACGATTTATAGCATGTTACTACTTAAGGATATTAAACTTTAATATGCACACAAAACCAAGTTCTGTATTTTTTGGAGATAATCTAAGGACATATAAGAAGTCCCAGGAAGGAAGACAGGGAAGGGAAATGGGAGGAAACAGGGGTGAGAATAGAGAATAAATGGGGAAATATAAAATAAAACAAGAGAGAGAACTTACACAGACCTTAAAGACTAAAAAGTGTGGCTCCTAAACATCAAATCACCATAATTTGTACAAACAGAGCAGTTGTGTGTACTAGACACAGTGTATTGATTTACACACCTTATGTCTGTTAATCTTCATAACAACTCTGAGGTAGGTGTTATTATTTAGAGTCATTTTATAGATGAGGAAACCAAGGCTTAACCAAGATCATACAACTAGTAAGTGGCAGATTTGGGTATAAGCCCTGCCTGCCTGGACTGAGTCCAGCTCTGTTTGCTCCATTCATCACCTCTTTGAGTCCCCTTGAGCACCAGCTGGAAGGAAAATGTCCTCCTCCCCAAGCCCACGTCTCTGTTAGGCTGCTCAGGAACCACCAGCACATGCTTCATCCAAGCCCTTGCCAAAGATGGGAATGAGAATGACCATCCAATGCTCTGTGTCCAATGCAGAAGAAAACCTACATACAACCTTCCTGACCAGGAAACATTCAAAACCAGCCTCAGTTTCCTAATGAAGACTGGCAATGTTTGTTGGGTTCAAGGAATAGAAAAAAGCCTCACGTGGCTGGAATAGAAAAGGAGGATGGTGGGTGCTGGAGCAGGGGAGATGGGAGCTCAGAGCTCTTTACTTTCCACCAAGCACTCCTTTTCCCTTGGGGGTGGACTGAGCATGTGGAAGACTTTCCTTGCAAATTCATATCCACTGCTCACAACACCTGCCTCTGAGGACGTGATCTTCCCACCAATCTCAGGACCTTTCAAAATTAATTATAATAAAAATGTATTTATTGAGGCACGCACAAATATTAGTCCCCATTTTCTTCAGAGAAAACAGAAGCAGGGAGGAGTAACTTGAATAAAATTTCCCATCCAGAAAGGGATGAGGGAGGAGAGACCGGAAGCGCAAGCTCCTCTTCTCTGGGTTGGCGCCCTCTAGGGGTGAGCTGATTCTCTGACAACCCCTTCTCCCCTCCTAACTGGATATCCTGTTTCCAGGTAGGTCCTTTATTCCAGGCGCCCTCCTGACTTCAATGCGTGCTCTAGCTTTTGGGTGCACTCACAGGGGTAGGACATAGAATGTCAACACAGGCCAGCTGCATATGCAGCTACCTGTGCAGAGAAAATCAAGAGGCGCTGGAAGCCCTTCTCCCCCTGCTTGCTTAACAGCATCTCCCATGCTGCTCCACAGTACAATCTGAAGTCCCCCTGTTGGCTAAAGGAATTAAGGCTTTTGTTAAAATATAAATCTGTAATCAGAGGGGATGTGAAAAGATTAAGGGACGGGCTGCCCAAACTTTACTGTGTTTGACACTCGACTTAAAAGCATATTGGAAATGCAGATCTTAGGTTCCTGTACCACAGATTCTGATTCAACAGGCACCAAATGGGCCCCAGGTAGCTGCAATTCCAACAGACACTTCAGGTGTTTCTGGTGCTCATGTTCCCTGAATATCACTCTGAGAAACACTGTTTGAATATGAACTCTTCAGCTTTAATTAGTTAGTAAGACTTGGCCCAGAGGTCAATTCTGTCTATAATGAAGCAGAGAAGAAAAGGATACAGCTGCTCCCCCTCTGACTTGGTCTTTCTCTGTCCAGTTCAGATCTGTGTTTATAGCTCAGGGCTTTAAGAGAGAGTGTTCAGAGCCCTCACGCAGAAGGACCACCTGGAGACCTGCCAGGGTTTTGCCTAGACACACATTTACAGGGGTGGCGAAGGCTTTGTGCTATCTCAAGACCTGCACATTACTTCTCAGTTTCATGGGCCCACTCAAGAGGTAAAGGTGGAAAAAGAAAAGAAAAGTTTATATATGTATATAAAAGTTTTATTTATATATATAGAGAGAGCAATAAAACAGAGCTATTTATTTGTAAGATTCTAAGTTATGAATTGTCTCTACTTATAAAACACTAGCCTATAAATTATGATTCTGTCAAGCTTCATTTTGAACAAACCCACAATCTCAGAAACATCAGCAGTTTAACTACAGAGAGAGATGATGAGGTGGCTTGAGAAGAATGACAGGACATCTCTAGATGGGATTCTGGACTTTCCAAGGAGGCTTCCTTGAAGGCCACCTGGTGATTGCGTTAATTAATTCTGCTTCTCCCCATAGGGACTGTGCTTCCCAGGTACTGAATGGATCTCTTCGAGCTCTTGGCATAGCTGGTGTGTGAGCTTTTGGCATGGCCAGTGTGTTCAACAGGAGTGCTGGGGGATACAGTTGGAGGCTGGGCACTGACTCCCTTTATGGCTGGAGCTTCTTGGGATTCCTAAGTGTCACCATGGTCCACAAGTAGCCATTAAAAATTTGAAAAAAGTCAGCTGTTTGTCTTCTTACTCTTCCTCAGGGCTCCCAGAGATTAAGACAGCCATGCCTTCCTCTCCCTGGAAGGGCCCATCTCTTTCTGGAATTTAAAAAATGTGGGCATTTTTAAAAATGTACAATTAAATTATTATTGACTATAGTTCTCCTGTTGTGCTATCAAATGCTAGGCCTTATTCATCCAGAAAAGTGATATTTTGAATTGTGGTGAGACAGTGTTTCAACATATTCTTGTATCCTTCCAAAGTATGATATTACAACCGGGCGTCACATGAGGGCGCTCTAGAGAATGCACAAGAGCAAATTCCATAGGAAATGGAGAGGAGGGAGATGTATTAATAGATTTTACTTTTTAGTTTGAATTTCCTTAGTCTAGAAGGACTCACAGAGTTTCCAGCTGTGCTTGCATGCCTGCTGTGTCCAGTGTGTGTCTGTGTGTGTGTGTGATGCATACATGGAGGGGTTAGGGAGGATGCAGGAATAGAAGTTGAAGAGGGAACGAGGGGAGGGAAAATTTAAATGATAAGCTTCAGAATTCGCCTTCTTTACCATTTGAGAGGCAATTTTCTGGTCCTATCTCTTGAAATGCCCTCTATCTCTCCCTTTCAAGGGAAAAAACACCAGTGCCCCACCAAGAGTTCTCCAGGACAAGGGAGCCTTGGAGAAATGCAGTCCGAGGCAAATGTAAACAGATAGCTGCTTCTCAGTGCAGGTGCATCTCTTCGGGTCTGCTTTGGCTGAGACCATCGTGACCTTGCTCAGTCCTGGCCGTGCTGTCAGCCCTCGCAGGCTGACAACAGGAGACCAGGCCACACTCTCCCTGCAGCTGCCCAGGCGAGGCGCATGCCCCCCAAAAAACAGCTCCAGTTACACATTAGTCACAGAATTAACAATGATCAAAGGGAGCCAAAGGCATGAAATGGCTTCATTTTCCCAATTTAGTTATGGGACTGGAGGATCCATTTAGATCTGGAAGGAGCCTGATTTTAACTTGTTATAAAATGGTTGGATAAAGTGCTGAATATTATTTTTTGTTTCTCCCCTCATCCCTCCTCCCCATCTGCAATACAAGTTTTCATAGGCTGTTGAGTCCTCCTCCCTGTAGACCCATGTTAAGAAACATAAATGTGCTCCTTTCTTGCCTGGGGAGTCCTATTCAAGATGCTGATGTGTCTAATTCAGATCCCTGGGAATGTTCTGGGCCCTGGAAAAGAACGGCAGCAGGTGAGTGTCAAGAGGACCTCCCCCTCAGGGCAAAGGCAATGGTGGCCTCATTGAGAAAGTATTCAGCCGTCTGTAAAAAGGGGCCTGTGGCTGTGGGGTCGGATGACAATGCTCCACATGCTTTAGTGGTTAAGATGCTTCAGTGCTCAGATGCTTTAGTGGCTACAAGTTGTTTTACTGGGCAGAGAAAGATGTGGATCAAAGCTGTGTTCCAGGTACCCATGACAGGCTTTCCATCCCCCCCCACATACACATGCACACATGTGCACACACACATATACACATGTGGAACCTCCTGCCCCAAAGCCAGGTCTTCAGCTTTGAAAGGCTGGAGGCAAGAATTAGACCAAGGATGTGTATTTCCATCCTTAGAAGTTGGCAGATTTTTTATACTTATTAAATGACGAAGTGTAATTAAATTGTTGCCTGGTAAGGACAAAGTCACAAGGTTTTTTGTTGTTGTTGTTGGCTGGGATAGGCAATGATGAGATGATTCTTTTTGGGCCAGCCATCGTACATAGCACGTAAAAGATTTGATTGGGACCACATAATGAATGCCGTCCTTTAGAGCTTGAATGGGCAGCACAGAGTCAGGGGCTAGAAGCCAAGGGTGCAGTTTCTAGACCAGCTCTCCCACTGGCTTGCTCTGTAAATTTGGGACGGTCTCCTCTCTACTCTGGGTTTCATGTTCTTCCTCTGGACTGGGCGATTTCTCTCTCTGCACCTTTTGGGATCCAAGGATCTACTAGTCCATGCCTCTCTGATGCTTGAATATCTATGTGCAGCATTTTTAGGAGGCCTCTTTCCTCTGCAATAGAAGAGGCCTCTGCTATTACATTACTTTGGGATATGTTTGGAATTTTACTTATTCTCCACCAGACTTAACTGTAGTACAAGGTAAGTCTTTTTCCTATTTCCCAGGAATTAATCTATGGCATAAATGACAGGCAGAAATAGACAAGCAGATAAACATGGAAGGTTTGATTTCCTTTCCTCTTACTCTTTCCTTGAACCTCTTTGCACGTCCATGTTAAAACCCATCTCTGGCTTTCTCCCTTCACACTCCTATTTATGGGGTTTACAGAACAAGGATCTCTCAGCAAGGTCAAACTTAGTCACCCCTCATATAAAATTTGAATGAGCTCTCCCTTGTGAAGTGGATTCACCTTTTGTACTGAAAAAAAAAAGCTTTTTAACATAAAGTTAAAAAAAACAAGGCAAAATTACATTGATATCTTCTCTTAAAGAGGATAGATTTCTTTACAAATTCTGTATGTCCAGAATTTAGAAGCAAACTCTGATTTCACATTGAGGTTGAAAATGTGTACACTCAAAACTGATAAGAAGCCACACAGAGTAATTTATGCCTTATATTTTATGTGATATACTTGACAACATAAATCATCACATAGGAAGGCCTCTGTTTAGCACTGGCAAACAAGAACACAGACTATTTATGTATGGGTGAGGGAGAGCAGAAATAATTTTAACCTTGGAACTCCCTTTCTATTGACTATTTAGGATCCTAATCTCTTTTTTTTCTTTTTCTTTTTTTTTTTTTTTTTTTGAGATGGAGTCTCACTCGTTGCCCAGGCTGTAGTGCAGTGGCGCAATCTTGGCTCACTGCAACTTCACCTCCTGGGTTCAAGCGATTCTCCTGCCTTAGCCTCCCAAGTAGCTGGGACTACAAGCATGTGCCATCATGCCCAGCTAATTTTTGTATTTTTAGTGGAGAAGGGGGTTTCACTATATTGGCTAGGCTGGTCTCGAACTCCTGACCTCAGGTGAACCGCCCACCTCAGTCTCCCAAAATGCTGGGATTACAGGTGTGAGCCACTGCACCCAGCCTGGATTGTAATCTTGAAGCTGGATATACAAAGATTATTGTCCTGGTCACATTTAATATTTACTCATTTTTTTAAAAGGGCAACATAATAGAAAATGGGGTTTTAATTTTGTAATATCCAGATTCACTTCTGGTTTAATAGGGTGGTACTTTTAGTGGGTATTAGAATCTCTGGGGGAACTTGTTTAAAATGTTGATTCTCGGGCCTCATCCCTTAGAGTGCTTGATTCTGTAAAACCGTATTGGGTGCAAAAATCTGTATTTTAACAGACATTTCATGATGATTCATATGCCTCTAGTCCAGGGAGATTGTAATTTAAGAAACATTTGTCTAACACATATTCAATTTTGTCCAGTTAGAATTTTTCTATTTTTGTGTTAACTATTTTATGTACTAAAAGGCATACATGTATTATTAATATTATTGTTTAACTTTATTCAATGGCATTTTATAGATTGCAAGAGAGCTAGTTGGAAGCCACATCTTATTAATCTTTCTGGTCTCAGAACTTAGTACACTGCATGTGACACAGTAGACTCTCAAAATATGTTCCTGAATCTCAGTGAACCAAGGATGCAGCTGTGATTTAAAGTAGCAGCAATCTCAGATCTTGATCACTCAGCCTTAAACTCTGAAAGACAAAACATAAACACTGACCCCTAAAAAGGCCCATGGTGCATCTTTGCTCTAACTCATGCCCTGAGACATAGACAATTCTTATTTGAGCAGAATCTATAACAAGCTTGTGTATTTTGTTTACCAGTTTAAAAGAAATGAAGGAGAATTAGAAGAGGCACCCAGTAGCTCTTCCTTCCCTTATTATCATCACCCATGCCCCATGGTCTTCTGCCAGAGAACCTTTCCCCATCTCTGTAACTGTCTGAAACCTACCCATCATTGAAGGCACAGCTGAGGTCTCACTGGGAAGGCTGCCCTGACCATTCTCACCTCCCCTTCTGATCTTCCATTGCACTTGTACATCTAGCAGCTCATCTGAACCAGTCCTTACTCTGACCCACCAAATCTTTATTTCCTTTGCTCTTCCTATCACCATCACCCACCTTAGAGATACTGGTTAAAGCTGGAGTCCTAATCGCCCCTGCCTTCTTCCCACATTCCTGAGATCTGCAGTAGAAAATATAAATGATTTCTAAGTCCACTATAATGTTGAAAATCTGTAGTATGTGGTACTCAATCAGTATCTCAAACATCTCCTAACTTAGAATCTTATTTATCTTTTTTTATCTTTTTGTAATATCCAGATTCACTTCTGGTTTAATATGGTGGTACTACTAAATATATCGAACCCATCCCAAATCCGGTTACTTTCTTGAAAAATCTCATAAATCCATTCACCTTTCTTCATATCCACCACCACTTCTCTTGCTAGCCCAAGTTACCTGCTTCTCCCACTTAGGTTTTGTCCTAATGTTTTTCTTGTTGTTTATACATTCCAGTTGTTCACCTAGTAGCCAAAGTGATCTCAAAATGCAAAATGATCTTATCTCTTCCTGGCTTAAATGCTGCATGTTTTCCCCTTACTCTTTTAAGATAGACGACGCTTCTCAACATGAACTACAAGGCTCTGCCTGGTGTGAACCCTGCCTACTTCTGTAACTTCATCTTCCAACAAGCTCATTTTGTTTTCTCTGCTCCACCATGACCTTCTTTTAGTTTCTCATACTTTCTAGACTCCCTTCTACCATAGAGACTTTGCACACACTACTCGTGTTTGATCCTCCCTCATGTCTTCATTGAAGTAGCTGCTATTCATAGTGCATGACTCGGTTCAAATCCTTCTCTGATTTCCCTGGCTAGGTCATCACCTAGTCTCATAATACCATGGATCTTCCTGCAGAACACTTAAAGTAGTTTAGTGCAGTTTTGATTTTACAGGTATCTGTTTTTGCTTCATTGATATCTATTCCTGCAATTGACTAGGAACTTCCAGGGGACAGGGATCATATCTGGTTTTGCTCACCATTGTGTCCCAAGTATTAAGTTCAATGCTTGTGAAATGGCAGGCACTTGATAAACAGTTGTTGAATGATGAATGTTGGATAGATTTATTCAACAACACTAAATGTGACATTCTCTGGATATGTGAATATACATTAGATATTGCCTTTTATATTTGGAATCTCATCATCTAGCAGAGAAAACAGACTTTAAAGCTCTTAATTTCAGGAAGGTAATAACACAAGGATGACCATATGTCTTAGGATACAAAGAAGATAGCAATGAAATATGCCCAAAGGAACCTATGGAGATGTCATGTAGAATGTATTATTTGAGATGTGTCTTGAAAGATAAATATGAGCTTTCAAAATGGAGAAACACTCAAATGTATGGAAAGCATATGTAAGTTGCTGAAGGTGGGCTATAGGATAAAGTTCTGGAAGGTGTTGGGTTGGGGTGATGGGGCATGGGTAAGGAATGGGTGGCAGATTGAGGTAAAATAACTTGCTAAGAGCATTGGATTGTAAGAAACAGAGCCAACAGAAATACAAATAAAATAAATTCAAGGATGCTTATGTGTTAGGAAAGTCACTCAGACTGGAGTGAGGAATGATGGGAGCTAGAGAGAAAAATGAAGCAACTGCGCTATTTCAGATGAAAAAAAAATGAGGGCTTGTGGAAAGGCAGTGATAGCAAAGAAGGGGGAAAGGTAACTTTGAGAGATGTTTTAGAGGAAGAATCAACAAGACTGAGTGACCAGCTGGATGTGGGACTTGAAAGAGAGAAAGAAGTTTAAGGTCATTCAAGTTAAATAGACTCATAAGATGGTGGAATTGTTAACCATCATAAAAAATGCTCCAGGAGAACAGATATGGGAATGAAGGAAGAGATAAACAACTCAGTTTTGAGCATGCTGAGCTTTAGGTGCCTAGGAAATATCTAGTTAAAAATTTTCAGGAGGAGGTTAGACAATTGTAACGCTAAACACAAGGAGCTTCCCATGACTACCTGTTACTTTTGTTCTCTGACATTCGTGGTGACTTATAAGAACACATCACTCTTGTGTTTCTTTAAAAAGACAATAAGCAGTATCTGTCACCTGCCTGGAGCCAGGTACATCATCACCATAGCAATGCACCATTTGGACAATAGCTTCAGTGAAGGAGAGTCATATGTTGTTTGAATAATTGAAAAGGCACCTCCAGCGTTCAAATGGAGCTTTAACTTGGCATTATCTAACAACAGGTGGATGCTGCCTAGCCAAGTGAGTAGAACAGAACTCTATTAAGGTTACTATTACTATAATAGGGTATGGAAAACACCTATAAATGATCATTACATTCAATTGCACCATCTTCATCTAGAGAGGCCACTCAGTGTTCTGGGGTTTGGCATGGTTGGGGTAGCTACCTCCCCTGGGTTTCCTCTTATTTTAAACCACTCATTGATTTCTTCATCCATCTAATAGTTGCAACATCTAGGTTCTAAATCTCTTGGCAAGATGAGAAGACACCAGCTTTGGTCTTAGCTCTTGATTAAATGAATGGGCTGTAGAGCCAGAGAGCTATGAGGGCAAATCTTGGTTCGGGTACTTACTATGTGATTAATTTTATTTTGTGTGTCTCAGTTTCATTTTCTGTGAATCAGACATAGTAACGATAGCGATTTCAGGGTTTTTTTTTGTTGTTGATGATTTGTGATCCTTTTAGGGGAAAACCTGCTACTTAGGAAATGCTTTGTTACTGGACCTTTTGTTACTGGATCTTTGTTACTGGATCAGGAATTGCAAACTCGAGTATTCTTGATAATCAGTGTCTTTAAAAACAAATTTAAGCAACTGTAGAGGAGCAGGTACCATCTAGCTCCTCAGGCCCCACTAATTTCCATGGCTTTGATACTCTTCCCATTAACACATTTTTCTTTATCTACTGGCCCTTATATATTTTTGAGTCTACACACCCCAATGCAGCCCAAGTTAAGGAAGCACTTCGTATTATGGCCTAATGATGGAAGGGAAGACAGTTTTTTCTAGTCTTTAAAACTAAGAACAAACTGCTTATATGATGACAGGATAAACATTTGTGTGGTTGGAAGACGCTAATCAAATCTCACTGATTTTGAAACTCCATAATTTAAGAATAATTCCTGGCTGGGCATAGTGGCTCATACCTGTAATCCAAGGCTAAAGGATCACTTGAGCCCAGGAATTTGAGACCAGCTTGGGCAACATAGTGAGACTCTGTCTCTACAAAACAATATTTTTAAAAAATTAGCTAGGCATGGTGGCATGAGAACCTGTAGTCCCAGCTACTCAGGAGGCTGAGGCAGGAGGATTGCTTGAGCCCTGGGGGGGTTGAGGCTGCAGTGAGCTGTGATTGTGCTATGGCACTCCAACCTGGGTGATAGAGTAAGACCCCTATCTCAAAAAAAAAAAAAATTTCTTTGAATGAAGTGTCATGGGGTTGGAGATATTCAGGGAAACAGGGACCAGTAAGGTCAGTTTCAGATATAAGTAGCACCTTGAGGTCCAGAGATAAAGCCCTTGTGAATGTCTGACCCAGGCAAAATATTGCAGTGTTGTCTGAACCTGGTGGAAGATGAGTCCTTAATCCTATTAGGTGCAACCCTCAAATGGACCCTCAGTGGTGTTAAAGCAAAATAAATATGTCCTGAGAAGGACTCCATAGTTCTATGTTTGAATCCTTGTGGATGAAATGTAACCTAGGTTAATTGTCAGACAAAACTGAAAACCTAGCTGAGTAGTATCCACCTGCAACAATAGCTGAGCGTTCGCGAATCCCAGCGGCCGCCATACTTCAACCACTCCTAGACTGCTGAATTTTCAAACTGTGTTTAAATACAGCAAACGCCAAGCTGTAACCAATCTCACGGTTTCTGTTCCGCACTTCCTATTCCTGCACGTCACTTCAGCCTTTCTGTCTATAAATTTGTTCTGACCACGAGGCACCCTTGGAGTCTGTGAATCTGCTGTGATTCTGGGGACTGCCCGATTCACGAATCGTTGGTTCCTCAATTAAACTCCTTTAAATTTAGTTCAGCTGAAGTTTTTCTTTTATCAGTGGGCTGGGCCTCTTTACTGTGAATCAGGCGATGTCAGTGGTGCTTTATCACAGCAGTTCTTTTCTTCTTAAGCTCGCTCCTGTTTGTCAGAGTTGGTTTTGGAAAGCATCAGACTTGCAGGTAGGCAGGAGTAACAATGCCGATGTTCATTCCTGTGCCCTTCCCCCGTCATCTGCACGTGACCCAAGCTGGTTCGTTTTCAGAAAGCAGGGTACATAGCAAAAATAAATTCATGAATAAGGCTAATTATGTTCAGTGACAAGGCTAGCACCAAGCTGTTTTTAAACAGAAATTCAGTCACTCAGGCCACACAATTGAATCTGAAAGCTACTCACAGCTGTTACCGTTCATTCCAGCCCCTCCCGGAAAATTCCAAACAGAGGGCATATGCCCTAGACACTGCCTGCCCTATATGTCCTGATGTTAATTCCTGGAGGAAAAACTCGATTGGATTCAATGACAAAGCTAGTATCAAGCTGTTTTTAAATTAAACTTTCCTTGTTAAGGAAAAGGGAACTATCTGCGGCCCACGACTTTTGAACTTAGAAATATCTACATGGCCCATTAAAAATTAGCCTCATTCATTTGTTTGTTTGTTGCCTCATTTTGCTTTGCTTTCTTATATGTAGGGATAACCTGAAGCAGCAATGGAAAATACTAGAAGTGTGTCTTCACCACTCTTTCTCTCTGTACCTTTCTCTAGTCTTTTGCTGTACCAGTATTCAGTGGGCCAGATCCTTGGCTAATAATGGCTGGGCTACTAACCGATTGAGCTGGAGAACTTAAGGAAAGCTACTTCCCTGTTTGAGGCCACAGCTGTGCCAGCAATAAAATGAAGAGTTGGGTCTGTTGCTCTCACACCAATTAATGTGAACCTCTTACTCTAGAAAAGAGTTCACTAATGCACAGACCTTGATGCAGTTACTTTCCATACCTGTGCCCAGAGCTGACATCACTAATCAATCATATCCCTTTTTCTGAGCATAGAGACTCAGCCTCATGCCCCTTTTAACACACCACTCTAAGAAGCCAACACCAATGGAATAGATTTGTAATCAAGTAGAACACCCTTTGCCTTTCCGATTCTATGACTATTCTGACCCCCTCTATACCATTAAATCATACTTGTTTATGTTGAATTAGCCATTTTTTCCATATATATATACACATATATATTTTATTGTACTTTAGGTTGTGGGGTACATATGCAAAACATGCAAGATTGTTGCATAGGTACATACATAGCATGTGGTTTGCTGCCTCCATCCCCCTGTCACCTATATCTGGCATTTCTCCCTGTTATCCCTCCCCAACCTCCCTACCTCCCACTGTCCCTCCCCTATTCCCTGCCAACAGACCCCAGTGTGTGATGCTCCCCTCCATGTGTCCATGTGTTCTCATTGTTCAGCAACTGCCTATGAGTGAGAACATGCAGTGTTTTTCTGTTCTTGTGTCAGTTTGCTGAGAATGATGTTTTCCAGATTCACCCATGTCCCTACAAAGGACATGAACTCATCATTTTTTTTGGCTGCCTAGTATTCCATGGTGTATATGTGCCAAATTTTCCTTGTCCAGACTATAACTGATGGGCGTTTGGGTTGGTTCCAGGTCTTTTGCTATTGTAAACAGTGCTGCAATGAACATACATGTGCATGTGTCTTTATAATAGAATGATTTATAGTCCTTTGGATATATACTCAGTAATGGGATTGCTGGGTCAAATGGAATTTCTATTTCTAGGTCCTTGAGGAATAGTCACACTGTCTTCCACAATGGTTGCACTAATTTGCACTCCCACCAACAGTGTAAAAGTGTTCCTATTTCTCCACATCCTCTCCAGCATCTGTTGTCTCCAGATTTTTTAATGATTGCCATTCTAAATGGAGTGAGATGGTATCTCAATTTGGTTTTGATTTGCATTTCTCTAATGACCAGTAATGATGAGCATTTTTTCATATGTTTGTTGGCCTCATAAATGTCTTCTTTTGTAAAGTGTCTGTTCATGTCCTTCATCCACTTTTGAATGGGTTTGTTTGTTTTTTTCTTGTAAATCTGTTTTAGTTCTTTGTAGATTCTGGATACTACCCTTTGTCAGAGGGGTAGATTGCAAACATTTTTTTCCCATTCTGTTGGTTGCCAGTTCACTCTAATGATTGTTTCTTTTGCTGTACAGAAGCTCTGGAGTTTAATTAGATCCCATTTGTTTATTTTGGCTTTGTTGCCATTGCTTTTGGTGTTTTAGTCATGAAGTCCTTGCCTATGCTTATGTCCTGAATGGTTTTGCCTAGGTTTTCTTCTAGGGTTTTTATGGTGTTAGGCCTTATGTTTAGATCTTTAATCCATCTGGAGTTAATTTTAGTGTAAGGTGTCAGAAAGTGGTCCAGTTTCTGCTTTCTGCACATGGCTAGCCAGTTTTCCCAACACCATTTATTAAACAGGAAATCCTTTCCCCATTGCTTGTTTTTGTGAGGTTTGTCAAAGATCAGATGGCTGTAGATGTGTGGCATTACCTCTGAGGCCTCTGTTCTGTTCCATTGGTCTATATCTCTGTTTTGGTACCAGCACCATGCTGTTTTGATTACTGTAGCCTTGTAGTATAGTTAAAGTCAGGTAGCATAATGCCTCCAGCTTTGTTCTTTTTGCTTAGAATTATCTTGGCTATGTGGGCTCTCCTTTGCTTCTGTATGAAGTTTAAGGTGGTTTTTTCCAGTTCTCTGAAGAGGGTCATAGGTAGCTTGATAGGGATAATATTGAATCTATAAATTACTTTGGGCAGTATGGCCATTTTCACAATATTGATTCTTCCTAACCATGAGCATGGAATGTTTTTCCATCTGTTTGTGTCCTCTCTTACTTCCTTGAGCCATGGTTTATAGTTCTCCTTGAAGAGGTCCTTTACATCCTTTGTGAGTTGTATTCCTAGGTATTTTATTCTCCTTGTAGCAATTGTGAATGGCAGTTCATTCTTGATTTGTCTCTTTTAAGCCTGTTATTGGTGTATAGGAATGCTTGTGATTTCTGCACATTGATTTTGTATCCTGAGACTTTGCTGAAGTTGTTCATCAGATTCAGGAGATTTTGGGCTGAGACAATGGGGTCTTCTAAATATACAACCATCTTGTCTGCAAATAGAGACAATTTGACTTCCTCCTCTCCTAATTGAATACCCTTTATTTCTTTTTCTTGCCTGATTGCTCTGGCTAGAACTTCCAATACTGTATTGAATAGGAGTGGTGAGAGAGGACATCCTTTTCTATTGCCAGATTTCCAAGGGAATGCTTCCAGTTTTTTCCCATTCAGTATGATATTGGCTGTGGGTTTGTCATAAATAACTTTTATTATTTTGAGATACGTTCTGTTGATACCTAGTTTATTGAGAGGTTTTAGCATAAAGGGCTGTTGAATTTTGTTGAAGGCCTTCTCTGCATCTATTGAGATAATCATGTGATTTCTGTCTTTGCTTCTGTTTATGTGGTGAATTATGTTTACAGACTTGCATATGTTGAACCAGACTTGCATCCCTGGGATGAAGCCTACTTGATTGTGATGGATAAGCTTTTTGATGTGCTATTGTAATTGGTTTGCCAGTATTTTATTGAAGATTTTTTGCATCAATGTTCATCATGGATATTGGCCTGAAGTTTTCTTTTTTTGTTGAGTCTCTGATGGGTTTGGTATCAGGATGACGTTGGTCTCATAAAGTGGTTTGGGAAGGATTCCGTCTTCTTGGATTGTTTGGAATAGTTTCGGAAGGAATGGTACCAGCTCCTCTTTGTATGTCTGGTAGAATTCGGCTGTGAACCCACCTGGACCTGGGCTTTTTTTGGTTTGTAGGTTATTAATTGCTGCCTCAACTTCAGCCCTTGTTATTGGTCTATTCAGGGTTTTGACTTCTTCCTGGTTTAGGCTTGAGAGGGTGCAAGTGTCCAGGAATTTATCCATTTCTTCCAGGTTTACTGGTTTATGTGCATAGAGTTGTTTGTAGTAATCTCTGATGGTAGTTTGTATTTCTGTGGAATTGGTGGTCATATCCCCTTTATCATTTTTTTATTGCATCTATTTGATTCTTCTCTCTTTTCTTTTTTATTAATCTGGCTAGTGGTCTATTTTTTTGATCTTTTCAAAAAGCAGCTCCTATATTTATTGATTTTTTGAAGGGTTTTTTTGTGTCCTTATCTCCTCCAGTTCTGCTCTGATCTTAGTTATTTCTTGTCTTCTGCTAGCTTTTGAGTTTTTTTTTATCTTCCTCCTCTAACTCTTTCAATTTTGATGATAAAGTGTCTATTTTAGATCAATCTTTCCTTGCTTCTCATGTGGGCATTTATTGCTAAAAATTTTCCTCTCGACACTGCTTTAAATGTGTCCCAGAGATTCTGGTATGTTTTGTCTTTGTTCTTGTTGGTTTTGAAGAACATCTTTATTTCTGCCTTCATTTCATTGTTTATCCAGTCAGCATTCAAGAGCCAGTTGTTCAATTTCCATGAAGTTGTGTGGTTCTGAGTTAGTTTCTTAATCCTGAGTTCTAATTTGATTGCACTGTGGTCTGAGAGACTGTTATGATTTCTGTTCTTATGCATTTGCTGAGGAGTGATTTACTTCCAATTATGTCATCAGTTTTAGAGTAGGTGTGATATGGTGCTGAGAAGAATGTATATTCTATGGCTTTGGGGTGGAGAGTTCTGTCTATGTCTATTAGGTTTGTTTGGTCCAGGTCTGAGTTCATGTCCTGGATATCCTTGTTAATTTTCTGTCTCATTGATCTAATATTGACAGTGGAGTTCTAAGGTCTCCTGCTGTTATTGTATGGGAATCTAAGTCTCTTTGTAGGTCATTAAGAACTTTATTTGTGTATCTGGGTGCTCCTGTATTAGGAATGTATATATTTAGGATCGTTAGCTCTTCTTGTTGCATTGATCCTTTTATCATTATGTAATGCCCTTCTTTGTCTCCTTTGATCTTTGTTGGTTTACAGTCTATTTTATCAGAGACTAGGATTGCAACTCCTGCTTTTTTTTTCTCTCCATTTGCTTGGTAAATCTTCTTCCATCCCTTTATTTTGAGCCTATGTGTGTCTTTGCATGTGAGATGGGTTTCCTGGATACAGCACACTGATGGGTTTTGACTTTTTATCCAATTTGCCAGTCTATGTCTTTTGATTGGGGCATTTAGCCCATTTACATTTAAGGTTAATATTGTTATGTGTGAATTTGATCCTGCCATTTTGATGCTAGCTGGTTGTTTTGCCCATTAGTTGATGCAGTTTCTTCATTGTGTTGATGCTTTTTACCATTTGGTATGTTTTTGGAGTGGCTGGTACTGGTTGTCCCTTTCTATGTTTAGTGCTTCTTTCAGAAGCTCTTGTAAGACAGGCCTAGTGGTGACGAAATCTCTCAGCAGTTGCTTGTTCATAAAGGATTTTATTTCTCCTTCGCTTATGAAGCTTAGTTTGACTGGATATGAAATTCTAGGTTGAAAGTTCTTTTCTTTAAGGATGTTGAATATTGGCCCCCACTCTCTTCTGGCTTGTTGTGTTTCTGCTGAGAGATCTGCTGTGAGTCTGATGGGCTTCCCTTTGTGGGTGACCCGACCTTTCTCTCTGGCTGCCCTTAGTATTTTTTGCTTCATTTCAACCCTGGTGAATCTGACGATTATATGCCTTGGGGTTGCTCTTCTTCAGGAATATCTTTGTGGTATTCTCTGTGTTTCCTGGATTTGAATGTTGGCCTGTCTTGCTAGGTTGGGGAAGTTCTCTGGATAATATCCTGAAGTGTTTTGCAGCTTGGATTCATTCTGTCTGTTAAATTCAGGTACACCTATCAAACGTAGATTAGGTCTTTCACATAATCCCATATTTCTTGGAGGCTTTGTTCATTTCTTGTCACTCTTCTTTCTCTAATCTTGCCTTCTCATTTTATTTCATTGAGTTGATCTTTGACCTCTGATATCCTTTCTTCTGCTTGGTCGATTCAGCTATTGAAATTTGTGTATGCTTTGCGAAGTTCTCGTTTTGTGTTTTTCAGCTCCATCAATTCATTTATATGCTTCTCTAAGCTGTTTATTCTCATTAGCATTTCATCAAACCTTTTTTCAAGGTTCTTAGTTTCTTTGCATTGAGTTAGAACATGTCCTTTTAGCTCAGAGAAGTTTGTTATTACCCACTTTCTGTCAATTCATCAGACTCATTCTCCATCTAGCTTTGTTCCTTTGCTGGTGATGAATTGTGATCCCTTGGAGGAGGAGAGGCATTCTGGTTTTGAGTGTTTTCATCCTTTTTCCGCTGGTTTCTTCCCATCTTTGTGGATTTATCTACCTGTGGTCTTTGTAGTTGGTGACTTTCGGGTGGGGTCTCTGAGTGGATGTCCCTTTTGTTGATGATGAAGTTATTTCTGTTTTTTAGTTTTCCTTCTAAAAGTCAGGCTCCTCTGCTTCAGGACTGCTGGAGGTCCACTCCAGACCCTGCTTGCCTGGGGATCACCTGCAGTGGCTGCAGAACAGTAAGGGTTGCTGCCAGTTTCTTCTTCTGTTATCTTCGTCCCAGAAGGATACCCGCCAGATGTAAGCCTGAGCTCTCCTTTATGAGGTAACTCTTAGGATATATGGGGGTCAGGGAGCTGCTTGAAGAGACAGTCTGTCCCTTATAGGAGCTCAAGTGCTGAGCTGTGAGCTCCGTTGTTCTGTTCAGAGCTGCAGGGCAGGTACATTTAAGTCCACTGCAGCAGAACTCATAACCGCCTTTTTTCCCAGGTGCTCTGTCCTGGGAATGTAGGGCTTTATTTATAAGTTCCTGATGTGCTGCTGCCTTTTTTCAGAGCTGCCCTGCCCAGCAAGGAGGTAGCCTAGTCACAGTCTGCCAGCAGAGGCATTGCTGAGCTGCTTTGGGCTCTGCCCAGCTGCTGTGTGAACTTCTTTGTGATTTTGTTTATAGAAGTATAGTTAGAACTACCTGGGTAATGGCGGTCTGCCTCAGTAATGCCTATCTGCCTCTGTAATGGTGGACTGCCTTGGTAATGGCGGACTGCCTCAGTAATGGCGGACTGCCTCAGTAGTGGCAGACTGCATTGGTAATGGCTCACGCCCTTCCCCGAACAGAGCTGGACCATCCTGGGTCCAGCTGTGCTTGCTGCGAAACTCTCACTCCAGAGCGTTTCAGATTGCTGGTCTTTGTGGGGGTGGGACCCACTGAGCCAGATCACCTGGCTCCCTGTTTCAGCTCCCTTTTTTTCAGTTGAATGGGTAACTCTGTCTCCCAGGCATTCCAGGTGCCAGTTGAAACAGCTGCCCATATTTGTGTGAGTTTTTGTGCAGAGACTCACTGCGCTGGCTGAAACAGCCGTTCTGGAAACTCATGGTGCTTTTCAGCCTGGGAATCTCCTGATCTGTGGGCAGTAAGAACTCATTTGGAAATGCGGTGTTCACTCACCCTCTGCATTTTTATTGCTTGGAACTGCACTCCAGAGCTGTTTCTATTCAGCCATCTTGGATCCACAAGCCCCTCCCTTTTTTTTTTTGAGACAGAGTTTTGCTCTTGTTGCTCATGCTGGAGTGCAGTGGTGCCACCTTGGCTCACTGCAACATCTGCCTCCCTGGTTAAAGGAATTCACCTGCCTCAGCCTCCCGAGTAGCTGGGATTACAGGCGTCTACCACCACGCCCAGCTAATTTTTTGTATTTTTAGTAGAGATGCGGTTTCACCATTTTGGTCAGGCTGGTCTTGAACTCCTGACCTCAGGTGATCCACCCGCATCAGCCTCCCAAAGTGCTGAGATTACGGGTGAGCCACCACACCCAGCCCTTTCTTCCTCCATCTTAAAGATGGTAAGGTGAAACTCACCGAATCCAATGCTTCTTTGAGCTTGGACAATCGAGGTGACTATCATTCTCAAGCTGACCTTCTATATTTGTACTGGCATAAAGATACTAAAACTAGAAATTGACACACAATGTTATGTCTCCAGATGTGCTACTTTCTTTTATCAGTTCTTCAAAGTCCAGAATTAAAGAATCTCTCTGTGAATTGTCATGTCATGGGCCAGGTAGGCCATACTGGACAAGTAGTCAAGCTTCTGTTACCCAGAGTGGGAAAAATCAGCTAAGTAAACCCCTTCTCTCTGCAAACACACACATTTGTCTGAATAAGGCTTCTTTCTGTCTAATGTTACTAGAGGTACTCGGAAAGGTAATCAGAAAAATCCTTTAAATTGAGGAAAGGATTTGGAGGAAAGCAGGATGGGCACCTCACATATTGTAAGAATAAAATGACCCCTCAAGATCAGTTTGCAATATGCTTATAACTGCAGGGTAGCAGTTTTTTAAAGTATGTCAAAACTATGACTAGATCTAAGGAAGATAGCATGAGAAAACATTAAAAAAGAAAAGGAATGCAACAGACCTCAGAAGTTTATTCTTGTCAAAATGTGCTTTTGTACATGGACTATAATTAGGGTGACAGCATAAGTTATTGCCCAAACCAGGACATGTTTGAGAGTGAAAGGGGCATTATTAATAATTGACAACAGGTGTAAGCCAGGACAGATGCCACCCTTTGCAGAAACTTCTGAGTGTTTGTGAATCAGAAGGCAGTAAATAAAGAAAACATATTTGATAGAGGCACAATGTCTATGAACACTGCCTTCCTTCTTATTCAGGGCAATAAAGCAAGAGGCAAAGGTAAGATAAAGACATGAGGAAGAATGTTAAAAATTGGTAGTTTTTAAAAAACCAATCTGTTGTTTATCATCTATTTTTGTTTCAAAGTAGGGTGAACTAGAAGAAAAAATTCACTTAAAAATGAATTTTTATATCACTAGAAGAGAATGCAATTCTTAAAGAGTAAGAAATCCCAATCATAGTTTTGAAACCAGCTATGTAGCTCTAATAATAAGAAGTTTCGATCTGGTCTCGAAGGAGAAGTCACATTTCTGTGTTCAGGACACCGCAGGATGTTGCCATAAGGATCTCTTAACTGTCTCTGTATCATCTCAGGATTCCTAGAGGAAAAAACTAACATATTATTTAATCTCATAAAAATTCTGAATGTTTTATAAATTGGCTTCTTCATTTTACAAATATCAAAATGGAGGCTCAGAGATTACTTGCCCAAGATAACCCCATTAAACACAGATGAGGATTCAAACTCACCATGTTTTACTCTTCCCGTATTGCCTAAAACAAAGGCGTCAAACAAAAAATGGCAAAACCCCTGGCATTACCCCTTCAATTTTATTGAGTGCCTGCCTTGTACCAGACATTTTCCTGTGCAGTACAGGTACAGAGATGAGCCTAAATCAGTGCCCTGACACTTAGCACTCGCAAAGCTTGTGAAAAGATGATCTCTTGGTTGTGTTCAGGAAACATCAAAGATACAGATGTAGAGAAGTGAGATAGAGAAGGCTGAGAGAGAACCATGGGAGAGAGCTTGTGCGGTCCTGTGGCCCCAGGTAAAGACTTTGCATTCCAAGTACAATGAGAACTCAGGAAAGTGACATGTTATTCATAGCAGTGGGAAGCTGGACTATAAGGGCAAAAGAGGCAGCAGAAAGACCTGTGAAGAGGCACCTGTGGTCTTCACAGATGCTAGAGATAATGGTGTTAGGTGAGAGCAGTAGCCGTGGAAGTGGTGAGAAGTGGATACAGCGACGGTGTACTCTAAAGGCCAGGGAAAAGGGTTTGCTAACAGATTAGACACTAGCCTTGGGCGCCGGGGAGGTACCAAGGAACTCCCATTAGTGGAACCACAAATGCAGATTGGGAACAGGACTATGAGGCTAAGGAGGCAGGCATGATCTCATTTTGAAGTTCTCTTCAAATGGAAGGATTTCAGATGTTCAGGGAAACTTTGGGGCGTTTTAAGCAAAGGAAGAAAATCATTCCATTTTTCTTTTGGAGAGATCACGCTGGTGGCAGTGTTTGGAATGGATTAGGGAAAGGAGGAGAGGAGAAGCCATGAAAGCAGCTGGGAAATTAAATGCTGAGTTAGGGTGGGGGATTATGAAGGCTTGGACTGAGACAATGGCCGTGGGGATAAAGAAGAGAGGCTACATTTGAAATATTTATGGGGCAAGGGAGTTAATTAAAAAACAGTGGCTTATAAGATGTGAGAAGAGAAGGAGAAGATTAAAATCATCTCCCTTTTCTGAACATTCTGAAGTCTGGGAGGTGCAAGAATCTCAGCAAATCCCACATTTTCTTAAAGGGCCAGTAAATTTAATGAACAGTTAAAAAATATTCAAATAACTATAAAGAGTTTTTAAAAGAGCAGAGGCAAGATATTTCCTTTTATATTGGGCATTTCTTTTCTATTGGGTCCAGAATTTAAATTTAAACCAACAGTTTGAATTGTAGTGATCATTCTGTTGACTCTGTATACCATAAATAAAGTGTAGCCATTATATAGGGTGGCAGTTTAACACTCTAAAGTGTTGTCTGTCTCAAGGGGTCACCTTGGAAGTTTACAGTCTGACTGTAATGATGCTGCCTGTCATTGCTGCAAAGTTTCTACCCTTTATGCAGGAGGTTATTTTTAAAGTCAGCTGGGAATTGCATCAGAAAGAATTCCCACTACTTTGGCCACCAACCTAATTTTTATTTTAAAATAGAAACACCCTGGCCAGGTGCTGTGGCTCATGCCCATAATGCCAACATTTTGGGAGGCTGAAGCAGATGGATCACTTGAGGCCAGGAGTTTGAGACTAGCCTGGCCAACATGATGAAACCTCAACTCTACTAAAAATACAAAAACTAGCCGGCTATGGTGGCATGTGCCTGTAATTCAAGCTACTTCAGAGGCTGAGACAGGAGATCATTTGAATCCAGGAGGCAGAGGTTGCAGTGAGTCAAGATCATGCCACTGCACTCCAATCTGGGCAACAGAATGAGACCCCATCTCAAAAAAAAAAAAAGAAAAGAAAAAAAATAGAAACACTTATCTCAATTGTCCACTTTGTTTACACTACTTGGCTGTTTCAAAAAGTCAAGTCAGTATACAAAGGATGAAAATTTTCTTTGCTGAGGATATGCAAGATGCTATGCTGCAGGTTCTTAAAGCTGTATGGAACTACAGTTTAAACACAGGGGTTCTCTCTGGTATCTGGGCCTTTGGGCTTCTTCCCACTTCAGGGCTCCTCCTCCTCCCACCTTTATTTTCACAGCTTGTCATTCAGAATCATTTCAGCTCTCTGTGCGCTGGAATTCATCCTCTGACCTCCAAGGCCAGTTCGTTCACCCTATGCTCTCCTGGACTGCCAATGTTTACCTCTGTCCTCACCATTTTGTAATATTCTATTGGCTGCTTCCACCATTAATTTGTGAGGTCTTAGAGAATTGGAACTGATATGTTTATAATCTCCAGCACTTAGCATAGGGCCTAAGTACTAAATAAATACGTATGTTTCAAATTATTCAGTTATTTTCAAATGATTGATTTGATAATTGAAGTAATTGAATAACGGCTAGCTCTAAAGATTAAAACAATGTTTCGGGGTTTTTTTGTTTTGTTTTGTTTAAAAAAGCAACCTCAAAACAGTTAATCTAAACTCTCTTGGTAACAACTTTAGCAGGGAATACTCATTTGGAGGTACACATGAGCTCTGACATGTGGGTGTCTGAATTAGTTATATTATTTTATTGGTCATATAGAATAATAGGAGTATATTTTAAAGATACATTTTTTATTGGCATATCTCTAACCACAATAGCAGCAGCAACTAATCTTAGGCAGCTGGCTTTGCACCAGCTCCTATGGCAGAATCCACCATTTATTCCTTACTAACAGAATCTCCATTTTATTGGCAGTAATAATGTGTATGTCTGCATGCTCTTTTGAGTTGGCTGTGCCTTGCAACCAAGTTCTAGCCAGCGAGCTGGAACAAAAATGTTGAGAAGGACTTCCAGAGAACTTTCTGAAAGGTAGACAGACATTCTGGGAAAGTTCTTTTCCCCGTTCTCAATTGTCTTAGTCCATATGGGCTGCTATAACAAGATGCTGTAAACTCAGTGGTTGATAAATAGTAAATTTATTTCTCACAGTCTAGAGGTTTGGAAGCCGAAAATCAAGGTGCTGGCAAATTTGTGTTTGGTGGGCTCTTATTTCCTGGTTCATAGACAGTGACTTCTCTATGTGTCCTCACGTGATGGAAGGGGCAAGAGAGCTCTTGGGAACCTCTTATAAGGCACTAATGCTATTGATGAGGCCACCATCCTCATGACCTAATCACTTCTCAAAGGCACCCCCTTTTAATACCACCACCTTGGGGTTAGGATTTCAACATATGAATTTGTGGGAGGACATAAGCCTCTGGTAGGTCACACTGATACTTGCATTGAGCCATTTTGGACCATGAGATTACCTAGAAGGAGCAGTCTGTCTCTAAGACGCCAGACCCAAGAGAACAAATTCTGTTATTATTCCTGTAATGTCATGGGACCAACATCTTAGCAGCAATCTGTATTTTTATTTTTGAGGCAGTATGTTGCTTTGTCACCCAGGCTGGAGTGCAGTGGTGCGATCATAGCTCACTGTAACCTCAAACTCCTGGGCTCAAGCAATTCTCCCACTTCAGCCTCCCAAGTCACTGGGACTACAGGTTCACACCACCACACTGGGCTAATTTTTTAAAAAGTTTTTTTAGAGATGGGGTCTCACCATATTGCCCAGGTTGGTCATGAACTCCTGGCCTCAAGTAATCCTCCTGCCTTGGCCTCCCAAAGCACTGGGATTACAGGCCTGAGCCACTGCTCCCAGCCTCCAGATGTCTTTGCATGTGGAAATGAAGCCTTGTGCAGTTAAGCTGTTGTTATTTTGGATTTTCTATACTAGGCAGCTACACTGACTCCTAATGAGCTTAGGTGTTTTACAGAGAGTATTTCAGTTAACCTTTACCACATCCCTGTGAGTTAGAGGTTATCGTCCCCACTTTTCAGTTGAGGAAACTGAGATAGCAAAGTTGAGTTTGAAGCATGACTGCTTGACTCTAGATCCCATTATTATATGAGAAAGGTCCTCCATTTTGAATGATGTATGCATCTCCACCTATATGAAATTGTTGACTTTATACTTTCCTATACATTTCTTTAGATTACTCATCTTTTATCTTCTTTCATGTGTTTTCATGTGATCAGAATTGATGATTGGACAGGAAATCAGAAGGACTTTCTTTCCAAAGTTTTTGGCCCAAAGAATGAGGCCAAATAATATGTTCTATTACTCTCCTAGTATCTGTATAGTTGGAGTTTTGTTTTAGAGAGACCCTG
Organism: Cacajao melanocephalus; assembly: GCA_963573385.1. NCBI lineage: Eukaryota > Metazoa > Chordata > Mammalia > Primates > Pitheciidae > Cacajao > Cacajao melanocephalus. The sequence goes on from CAUYLG010039010.1 coordinate 35,536, forward strand.
ACACTTTGTCCTGTTTCACCTTCGTAATGCTCTGAGAGCAAGACAAAGTGACTGATGTTTCTCTTATTCAATGAATGAGAAGACTGGGCCAGTCTAAGGCTGTCGACCACTTTTCATTCTGTACACAGGATCCAATACCTGAAGTCACTCTGTCCTGTCTGGGGAGTTTTGGAGACCAATATAGTCAGTAATTCACTGGAAGAATTTTAGAACTGAAGAGAAACTCTTTAATATCACTCTCTCAATTTATTTCTTTTAATTCAATTCTAATCATCAAAACTTATATAAAATATTTATACCAAGAATTTTAAAGAACTCTAAAACTATCAGAAAGGATACGATTACAGGTAATTTTTCATTTGTTTGTTGGGGTTGTAAAAAGGCCATGATGCAAACTTACTTTATCTGGACTTCATCTGCCACATCTTATACATTTGTAAAGAGATAATTCAATTTCTAATAAATATCTCTTGGATTCCTTTACAAGATATTTAGCTTAGCCATGTCGTTCCCTTTCATCTGGTGAAACTCATTCTAGCTCTTAAGAGGATCATGTCAGTTTGCACATCAGTGAATAGCCTCATAACTCCCGTTTCTACTCACAGCAAACACTCTTGAGGTTAGAGCTTGATGGTTAAACACAAAGAGTCCCAGTGCCCTAAGATTCCACAGATGCCTGTTGAATTACCAGGATGCTCATAGACTGCAAATACTTAACAAAAGGAGTTTCTCCTTGACGCCCCCCTCACCCTTGCCCTCAGACACTCTCACTCCCACCACAAGTGAAAGAAAAAAAAAAAACTCTCTTCAAACAGTGCACCTGGCCATAATCTTTTCTACTTCAACTAATTGCTATTTGCAGTGGCATGAGGTCGGGGGACGGGGAGAGGGTGGAGACTTCACTGGCTAATAATGAAGTATCAAACCACAAAATGATTTCATACAGTTGATTGTTCCATTCCAGAGCAGCCAACATCTTACATTAATTTTCAGTTGCAGGAACTATAGTTCTCATACAAAGAAATACATTCCTAACAAGGCACAGGAATTAATTTTCAAAATAGCCTTAATGCAAAAGCAGGCAAAGAGTTTCAAGTTGTTTCAGAGTTTCAGAATGACTTTTACAGATATCTGAAAATCACTCAACTTCTGGACTTTTGAAAAGCATTAATGTTCTTAAAAGATGCAAACCCCAGTTTTTATAACTGACCAAGTTTTGAATTACACTTTCATGTTTGTAACTATTTGTTTAAGATCTGTCTAGTCAGTTAGATTTTACATGTCATGTGAACAGAAACTTTGCCTATTTTTGTTCACTACTTTATCATCAGTATTTATCAGAGTGCCTGGAACATAGCAGGTGTTGAATAAATATTATTGATTTCATGAATGAATGAAATCCCAGGGCTACAGATAATTCTTTGAATGTTTGTTATATAACATCCTGTTGCCAAATGGCCAAAAGGGAAGAGACAGTAGGAAGGGAGGGAATTTATAAAATTGTATAAATGTTATTGTTTATAGAATGCCTTATTTAAGTAGAAATATTTTCACAAATCGTAATAATAGTGGTGATCATCAGTAACAGTAGAGTTAGTACTAGCAGTAGTAGTAATAGTCATAGGGTAGTGGTAGTAGCCTTGAGTGACCATTATGTGCCAGGTGTTGGGGTTAGCTCTTTGCATGAATAGCATTTTATTTTCACAGCTTCTCTGTAGGGTACTTATTTATACTATCCCCATTTCACAGATGAGAAAACTGAGGCATAGATACATAAATAACTTTTTCAAGGTTCCGGGATCACATAGGTAGGAAGTAGCAGATTTGGAACGAAACTTTATCTCATCTGTAGCCCATTTTCTCCCTTTTTCCCTTTCCTTTTCCATTCCCCTTCTGTTCCCTTTTGTTTTCTTAAAATAGCATATTGATGGTAGATATTGCAGTTTGGCTCTTTAAGATCTATCCCAGGTCCCTGCTCCCTGACTTTCTTAACCTATGAAACTAGAAAGCTACACACTTCATTTCACCGCATCCTCTGCACCACAGCTGGCCATGTGACACACTTTGGGCAAAGAGTTAGAAGTGGAAGTCAGCAGAGAGAGGCTGTGAGTGAACACTTGGAAAAACTCTTGATTTCTCAAAAAAGAAAAAAAGGGACAAGGTAGCTAGCATTCCCCCATTTATCATCTGCCTTCATTCATTCTTGAATGTGACATTTGTCTGTCAGGGGGTGCAAAAGCCATTTAGTAACAATGAGGCTAAGAGAATCACAGGACAGTTAGCCCCAGCAGAGTGTGCCAGCCACACCAACCTCAGCCACCATTTACATGCTGATATCTTATTACATCAGGTAAACAAACCCCAATTTGTTTCAGCCATGGTGAATCTAGCTTTCACAATTTGTAGTTGAAATCATTCCAAACAGATGCCAATCTGCATCTTCTAAAGTTAAGGCTGAGACTTAGGAAGCTGCTTCAGGGGCAACCTGAGGAAACTGGCTTTTGGTGATGAAACAAAAATAATCTTACTTGTCTTGATGTTGAATCTTGCAGAGTGGGAATACTGAAATCTCAAGTCAGATAGAATGCACTAGATTGTGAAATAAGGTATAAATATCTATATTTGCCATTGTCTTTCCAAAATAATCCCAGGCCATGAGTGTTGATAATGAAAAAGTGTTAAGTCAATAATTTGCGAATTGTAATCAGATTGAAAGAAAAAAAAAATCCAGAGACAAAGAGGAAACCTGATAATCCATGCATGGATAGCCATACATTTTAAAGGACCCTGCACTGGGTCTTTTAAAAGCCCAAAGAGCTTTTGTGGCCTGACATGGAGAACTAATAGGGACTGTGATCAGTCACTTAAGAGGTTATGTAAATTCCTGCCATTCTTTTTGCTGTTTGTTACAATAAAAGGAAAACTTTCTTAAAACCTGCCTAAGTGGTAATCTCAAATTAAGGAGTTTTTCATGTCTCATATTTGTAAGCCTGCTGGTAGCTCTCTACTGATACATGCTGGCTCTTCTGTCAATTTGGAATGATCTCCTCTGTCTGGATAAAACATTCTTGGCCTTTAGGAGAGAGAGATTATGTTCATTCATCTGGACTATGGCATAAATTAATCTGGCAATTTGTTTCTCCAAATCATTCAATTCCGTTCCTTCATTCATTCAACTTCATGAGCAACCCTTAAGGGCTGTGTTTCTTGGAGTGCTATTTTGTTGGCAGTCAGAAGTGGCTTGATAGTTTCCAAGGAAAAAATGATGATTTAAACTTATTAATATTTATTTGCAAATTTGAAATGTAAAATAATTGTGGTTGTCACAGAGATTCCATTATATTTTTACAAGTTGTCTTGCTAATATTCATTTAACTTGACTAGTGTGGTTTTAGCTCATCTGTGTATTTGCTAAAATGAGAATTTGCTGAATTCTCATTTTCCGTCATGATTGTGTGGCTTTACAATTCTCATAAATAGATAAGTGTCTCAAAAGTGATTTGCTGAACATAATGTTAATGATGACGATATGTACACAGTTATATTGCTCAAAATATTGTCATATACGTGAATAGGAAATAGAATTTGAATGTAAATGTGAATATGTATGTTTTGGAACAAGTGAATATGTGTGCCTAATGTGACCAGTTTCTGACAGTTCCCCCCTCCTCCTCAAATGTGTGCATAGAAAGAATCAGAATGAATTTCTGAGGGTACATTTTACTGTAAGCAGATTACACCCAAGTAATCCTTACTTGAATAATAAATGAAGGAATGAATGACTATCTGAAGGTTGTTTATATTACTTGTCAACACCTAGGCTATTAGATATTTTGAAATTTTTAGAATAGAAACATAAACCCAACGAAACAAAGCTTGATATGATTGTTTAACACTTGAATTTCTCTAAAACAAGATCAAAATAATGCTTTTCATTACAAAATTGGCAAATTAGTTAAGTCAGTGAAGAGACAAAATTTCATGAAGTAGCATCCAAATTCATACTATGGCTAAGATAATTATAATAAAAATACTATGCCCTCAAGTTAATAAAAAATACTATGCCCTGAGAGAAATCTTGCCTTTGGCAAGACTCCTTTATTCGGTGACACTTTTGGACTTCTTGTTACTAGTAGTGTGGGAGGGAAAGAAGTTGCTATGGCTTCATTGTTAGACGAATCTATTGATATTCAGAGTGTGAACCAGCTCCTAGCCTTTATGCAGGACACGTATGAGGGGAAAGTGCAAGACAACATCTTGTTCCATTGAATTACTTAAAGCCCCTGCCACCGGAGAGGGCATTTCCACACAGTTAACAGTTATTTTGTGATTCATGTGCAGGCTGTAAGAGGTGGCTAGACTCAGTAGTGAAGCATTTCTACCCAAATAAAAGAGCTGCACTGAATGCCAGGTCACACACTGCTTGATCCAAAGAGAACTGGCAGACACAACTCCAAGGAACACTATTGGCTTTGTGCTCCAGGGAAATACAACGTCTGTATGACCACTCCAAGTTGTGCGACAAGGTGGCCCATACTCTGCCTCCTGCTCTTGATTCAGGGTTGAAAGAATTGGTGAAAATCACAAGTCCACACAACTCCATCTAATGAGTATATGTCTTTTCTAGCTCTTTGTTATTAACTAAGCAGTGAGAAATAACATTCTGCTTTCTGGCACTAGAGTATGCTAGCTTTTGAGGGAGAATGTGTTCTTACAATTTTTTTTTTTCAAGTGAAGGATAAGGAAAAAAACCACATTTTTCTATGACACTATAATACCTTTTAAAAAATTGATTTTAAGTGGTTTGCTCAAGCAGATTGTCTCAATATATATATACTCCAGTTCCAAAAATGCTATGACTATAAATGTCAAGAATTAGATAAGATATTAGCATTACTTAAGAAAACCAAAGTGGAAGAAACACTTCCATTACTGGGAATTTGATTCATTTCCAATGGGTAATAATTTTCTTTACTTGTTGAAAATAATCACTGATGCTATATTATTGGTCATATTTTAAAACTACATCCAAATGCTCCAACATACCATGAAGAAATACTTTTGAGAACAGAAGGCAACAAATGGGTCCATTAGGAATTCACTGACCATCATCTCCCAAGTTGAAAAATATGGTTTCTAGCTTTTGGATAAGATTTGTTTAACAACTAGATATCCAAACTATTATGTGCTTGGTGCCATCCCCAGCCACTTTCCTCTATGCTCAAACATGTTAAACGTGTACAAATATATGCACATATGTTCTTGGTTTGCTCATTTTTTTAATTAACAGAAAGAAGATATTCTACCGTGCATTTTACTCTGCAACTTGCTTTTTAATCACCCTAAATTATAGCATGGGTAACTCTCCACATCAATAGATTTAAAAATGTATTTAGAAAAATCTAATGTTGTAAATACAATAATATAATAAAAAAGAAACGAACTGAATGTGGAACTTATCTTGAATTGAGAACAAATGCAAATGAATCCCTCATTAATATGACAAAACCCTGTTATCAATGTTGAAATTTTATGTTAACAGCTCATCATTTAAAAACTAGGAGATGTCTTTTTAACAGTTATTAAGGTATAATTGACAAATAATAAACTGCAAATATTTAAAGCATATAATTTGATAAGTTTTGGCATATAAATATACCTACCTGTGAAGCCATTGATACAATCAAGATAATGAGCCTGTCTATCAACCCAAAAAGTTTGTTCATGTGTAACCTCTCATGTGTAATTTCTCTCTCCAGTTCCACTTGCTTTCTCATTTCTAGCAAGCTACTGATTTACTTTCTGTACCATAGATTACTTCGCATTTTCTAGATTTTTATGTAAATAGAATCATAGTATGTGTAAGGCCGATAGCCTCGCCGGGAGCCGGATGGACAATACTCACCCCCTCCGCACCTGATAACACTGTTATCAGGAGGCCGGACGTCCTACTGGCGCCTGCCTTCTCCATGCAGGCTCCCCACACCCACTCCTGCATTCCACCCCTAGCCCCACACTCAGCACTAAATCATACTGTCAGCCCAAAATTCAAAAATCCCGCCGAGAACCTAACCAATGGCAGCTCGCCAAGTCCGGGTCCAGTCTCTCTCTCTGACCAATACAGGTGCCCATGCTTTGTTACCTTCTCCAGCCCACCTGTCCATAGCCCTGCTGGACTACCAATGGCATCTTGCCAAGTCCAAGTCCAGTCTCTCTATGACCAATGCAGTTGCCCATGCTTTGTTTCCCCACTGACCAATCTACTGCCCTCACCCCCTATAAAACCCCACTCCCAGAACGGCCGGGCGCGACTTCTCTGGCCTCTCTCTCTCTCTCCCCCGGGGCCACAGAACCTCACCCTAAATAAACTGGAATTTAATTTCTCTCGTGCTGGCCTCAGTTTCCTCATTTTAAACTTGGCAATATCCTTACAAGAATAACCTTACAGAGATGTTTGTAATT
>CAUYLG010039011.1:0-31550 GCA_963573385.1 Cacajao melanocephalus
TGGCAAGGAACTGAGCCCTCTTCCTACCAGCCAGCAAGGAACTGAGACCTCCAGCTAACAGCATGTGGGAGAGCCATCTTGGAAACAGGTCCTCCCGCCCCCGGTAAGACTTCGGGACTGCAGCCAACATCTTGACTGAAAACCTCATAGGGCACTTCAACTAGAACCGACTGCCTCCCAAAACGGTTTAAGGTAATGGGTGTTTTCTTGTTTTGTTTTGTTTTTGAGACAAGGTCTTGCTCTGTCACCCATGCTGGGGTGCAGTGGCACAGTCACAGCTTACTGCAGCCCCCACCTCCCAGGTTCAAGTTCTCTTCCCACCCCAGCTGAAATGATGGAAGTACCAGGATCATAAAAATATGTTTCAACTGGGTGGGTGGCTCATACCTGTAATCCCAGCACTCTGGGAGGCTGAGGTGAGAAGATCACTTGAGTTCAGGAGACCAGCCTGGCCAACATAGTGAGATTCCATCTCCACAAAAATAAAAATAGGTCGAGGGCAGTGGCTCACGCCTGTAATCCCAACACTTTGGGAGGCTGAGGCAGGTGGATCAACTGAGGCCAGGAATTTGAGACCAGCCGGGCCAACGTGGTGAAACTATGTCTCTACTAAAAATACACAAATTTGCCAGGTGTGGTGGTGCAGGCCTATAATCCCAGCCACTTGGGAGGCTGAGGCACAAGAATCACTTGAATCCAGGAGGTGGAGGTTTCAGTGAGCTGAGATTGTGCCACTGTACTCCAGTCTGGGTGACACAGAGAGACCTTGTCTCAAAAACAAAAACAAAAAGTTGTGTAACTACACTGAAATCAGCCTTATAGCCTTCAAGGCACGAATGGGTGCACAATCTCAAATTGAACGTTTAGACATTCCATAAGCAATAAGTAAGCCATGCATAGATCATTCCATGAAACTAACAGAGACACTGAGCCTGAGCAATTCCCTGGTGAGATAATTGGTGGCAGAAGACCTCAACATCTGGTGTTTATCAGGTTCTAGAAACATCCCATTTAGTAAGAGGGTAGAATCTCAGGAAGTGTATGTGATGCACTTGAAATTAATCTGCCTCCACTCCATTCCTTCTGCTGAGATAAGATTTCCTGGAGTCTGATTTAGGTGCACAAAGGCACACTCTGAAACCTCTGGTTAAGATCACCTGCTACCAGAAACTAGAGATATTGACATTCTCAAGGGGTACAGAGGACTGGGACTGAATAAAAGAATTTGGAGCTGTGGTTAGAACATGTCACTGAAGGCCAGACACGGTGGCTTATGCCCTTAATCCCAGCACTTTGGGAGGCCAAGGCAGGCAAATCACCAGAGGTCAGGAGTTCGAGACCAGCCTGGCTAATATGGTGAAACCCCGTCTCTACTAAAAATACAAACATTAGCCAGTCATGATGGCTCACGCCTGTAACTTCAGCTACTTGGGAGGCTGAGGCAGGAGAATGGCTTGAACCCAGGAGGCAGAGTTTGCAGTGAGCCAAGATTGGGCTGCTGCACTCCAGCCTGGGCAACAAAGCGAGACTTTGTCTCAAAACAAGAAAGAAAAAGGAAGGAAGGAAGGAAGGAAGGAAGGAAGGAAGGAAGGAAGGAAGGAAGGAAGGAAAGAAGGAGAAAGAAAGAAGAAGAAAGAAAGAAAGAAAGAAAGAAAGAAAGAAAGAAAGAAAGAAAGAAAAAGAAAGAAAGAAAAAAAAGAAGGAAGGAAGGAAGAAAAGAACATGTCACTGAAATGTAGCCCTGAGGGAAAGAAGCAGAAGATTAATGGAATTTTCTTCTGAACAATGTCAGAAACTATAACTGACCTCCAAGCTGTCAATGCCTTCAACTCTGCAATTGCCCAACAAGTCTCAGAAAGATACAGGGTTAGGACACCAGATTTCAGATAACATTCTCCCACAGGCAGAAGGAAAAAACACTCTGCCCATGTAGATTAAGGCTGGAGGAGCCTTAGATGAGCAAAACCACCAGATAATATGGAATGCAGTTTGGAAAAGTAGGATCGGTTAGAAGAAGACAGTAATTTATAGAGGAGCTTCACTGGGAAAATTCAGATTTCAAAACAACCTGAAGGTCTTCCTGAATTCACACAAGAGAGGGAGAGGACATCTGCTACCTTAAAAGATAAAATAAAACAACAGAGTTGGTGCTGGAGGAACCACCTCATATTTTGGAGCAGAAATGGATGTGAACTTGGCTCAGCCTCTAAGGGCAAATTCTCAACAAGCAAGATCTCAGGGAGTGGGGTTGAGTAGGTCTCTCTCTCCTGGTTTCCTAAGAGCAAGCTGATTGGAGGCTGTTGGCATGGACAAGCAGAGCAGCCTCTATGATTGGTTAGGGGCGCATATTTCGCCTTCTCTGGTTGGCCCTAAGTGGAAGTGGAGACAAAAATGAAGAAATCTGACAGTTACTGACTGAGTCCTGACCGTTACGGGCCAATTGCTGTAGAGGATATTTGGCTTCCTGTGCTGGAGGGAGTGTGGTTTGACTTGCGGGGCTGGTTGCTGTACACGTTGTAGGACAAAGGTCTGTGTTTTACATGATTCTGGCCACCGTCCTTTTGCATAGTCAATCTCTCACTAGCAACATGACTGTTCCAGCTTCTCTGTACCCTCACCAGTACTTGGTGCTGTTCATTTGTGGAAGCAAGGGATGGTTTGTGAGGGAGTGAGGAGGGATTAGCCATTCTAATAGGTGTACAGTGGTATGCCAGTTTGGTTTTAATTTATATTTTGCTAACGACTAATTATGCTGAGCGTCTTTTCAAGTGTTTATTTGGCATTTGTATATCCACTCTGGAAAATATCTATTTAAACTTCTGCCAATTCTTTGTTTTCTCATTGTTGAGTTTTGAGAGTTCTTTCTGTATTTGTGGAACAACTCTAGCTTGGATGCTAAGGAGCCATGTTGACCTTTTTTTTTTTTTTTTTTTTGGAGGCAGAGTCTTGTTCTTTTGCCCAGGCAGGAGTGCAGTGGTGCAATCTTGACCCACTGCAACCTCCGCCTCCTGGGTTCAAGCAATTCTCTTGCCTCAGCCTCCCGAGTAGCTGGAATTACAGGCCTGTGCCACCACACCCCGGGTAATTTTTATATTTCTAGTAGACATGGGGTTTCACTATGTTGGCCAGGCTGGTCTCCTGATGTCGAGTGGTCCACCCACCTTGGCTTCCCAAAGTGCTAGGATTATAGGTGTGAGCCACCGTGCCCGGCCTCATGTAGACTTTTGATTAGCCACAGTTCAAGGAGCTTCTGAGGTTTCCAGTTTATGTATTGTTCCTTGTGTAAGAGCAAGTACTTACCATAAATCCTGCCCTTCAGCAATTGACTTATACATCCCTTCTGAAGCACACACCCTTTCCCATAATATATAAGGCCTGGGTCTCGGGAGTAGCGGCACAGGGATCCACCATCTTGTTTCACCGCCACGTGAGACCCTGAGACACAGATGTAGCTTCTGTTCCTAAGTTTCTATTACATGTTTCTTTCTGAGAAACTAAATATATCAGCCTCTTTCTTCGGCCTCTCAGCTTCCTTGGACTTTTGCAGATAGGTTTGCATAAGCCTGCCCAGTGTGGAGCAGTGTTTTAGATATTAAGTCCTTTTTTTTTTTTTTGAGATGGAGTCTCACTCTATCACCCAGGGTGTAGTGCAATGGCACAATCTCAGCTTACTGCAACTTCCGCCTCCCAGGTTCAAGCAGTTCTCCTGCCTCAGCCTCCCAAGTAGCTGGAATTACAGGCATGTACCACCACACCTGGCTAATTTTTGTATTTTTAGTAGAGACAAGGTTTTGCTCTATTAGCCAGGCTGGTGGTCTCAAACTCCTGACCTCAGGTGATGCGCCCTCCTCAGCCTCCAAAAGTGCTGGGATTACAGGCGTGAGCCACTGTGTCCCGCCAGATATTAAGTCCTCTGAAAGATATGATTGGCAAATATTTTCTCCCCATAAGCAACATCTCAGAGAGTAAAGGTGTCTTTTTATGTCTTAGCAGTAGTGTCTTTAGCAGAGGAGAAGTTTTAAATTACGATGAAGTACAGTAGTCCATTTTTTTCTGATATGGATTGTGTTTTGCCTATGACTGACAAAAGATCATAAAGAGTCTCTCCTGTTTTCTTTAGAAGGTTTATGATTTCACATTTTATGTTTAAGTCTGTGATCCATTCTGAGTTAAATTTTGTATGAAGTGTGAAGAATGGGTCACGTTCATTTTTTGCATATGAATATCCATATGCAAATATTGTTCCAGCACCATTTCTTGATTCCTCCATTGAATCGCCTTTGCATCCTTGCCAAAAATCAGTTCATCATTTCTGTGCCTATGTCTGGACTATTTTGCTCCATCATCTATGTGTTTATCATCCTACCAATACTACACTGACTTGATGACTGTAGTTTTATAAGTATTGAAATCAGGTTGTGCCAGTCTTTGTTCTTCGTTTCCAAAACTATGAGCTATTCCATTACCTTTTATATGTATTTTTTTGATATACCTTTTGCAATCAGCTTATTGATATTGATAAAAATTATTAACAAAAATTTCTACTGCTTTTTGGCCGGATGCAGTGGCTCACGCCTATAATCCCTGCACTTTGGGAAGCTGAGGCAGGAAGGTCACTTGAGCACAAGAGTTTGAGACCAGCCTGGCCAACATGGTGAAACCCTGTGTCTACTAAAAATATAAAAATTAGCTGGGTGTGATGGCGGGTGCCTGTAATCCCAGCTACTTGGGAAGCTGAGGCAGGAGAATCGCTTGAATCTGGGAGGCAGAGGTTGCAGTGAGCAGAGATTGCACCATTGCACTCCAGCATGAGCCACAAGAGCAAGACTCCATCTCAAAGGAAAAAAAAGAATATTTTACTGTCATCAATTATTTTTTAGCTTCAATTATTAAAATTATCATTTGCATTTCATGATAAAATAAATAAAATTTAAGGATATTAACAGTGATATGCATTGGGTGTCAAGCTAGGTACACGTCTACCTCTTAATTTTGTTTGTAGCAAGGATGGCGTCTGTGCTTAAAACTTGACCTTAGACATTGTGACAGATTGTTTATTTAAAACATGGCGGCCTCAACATGTCCCCTCCCACAGAGTCTTCTTGGAATGGAACATTGACTTTCCTCTGATTGAGTGGTATACTCTGTGTTCAATCTCCTTGCTCCTGAGTGACCCTGTGACTGCCTCGACCCTTACAGCAAAACAGAAGTAATAGCCTGCACCTTCCAAGGCTATGTCACAAGAATTCCACACTCTCCCTTCCACCTCGTTCTCTCAGAATCGAGCCACCATGCCACGAGAAACCGGAAGCCACAAGGCAGGGCCATATGTAAGTGTTCTAGCTGAGAGTCGACATTAACCACACATGTGGGAGTCAGAAAGCCTTCAGAGGACTCCAGATGTGGTCACAACCTAACTATAATCACATGAGAGGCCAGGCGAGGTGGCTCACGCCTGTCATCCCAGCACTTTGGGAGGCCGCGGTGGGCGGATCACGAGGTCAGGAGTTTGAGACCAGCCTGGCCAACATAGTGAAACCCCGTCTCTACTAAAAATACAAAAATTAGCCGAGCGTGGTGGTGTGTGTCTGTCATCCCAGCTACTCGGGAGGCTGAGGCAGGAGAATCGCCTGAACCTGGGAGGCAGAGGTTGTGGTGAGCTGAAATTGCACCATTGCTTGGCAGTGCAGATATAATAAGCAAATAATAGAACAAGCCAATTGCAATGAGAAGGGGAGAAGGGAAAAGACATATCTATATATTTACACTCACCAGACTATGGGGAATTCACCACCAGATTGAAAAGCAACAGCCTGGGCTCCAGAGTCAGCCAGTCGTCTGTACACAGACGAGGAGAGGTCTTGTGAAGCCTTGGCGTGGTCCGGGACACCAGCTTTTTCTGTAACGAGTTGTTTGGCATGAGACCCAGTCACAAGAGCCCTTCACAACTGGGTTCAAGCAGCACAAAAAGGTCTTGTTTCTGCGATTGTCTGTTGTTTTTCAATAACTAACGTATAGGAATAGATTGAAATAGAGATTCCTCTGAAATAGAGCTGGATGAAAGCCTCAAGAGACTCACGCAACCTGTGACTTTGGTGAACATTTTTTGTGTCCACGTTCAATTGAGTTCAAATTTAATATTTAACTTTTTCTCCACAGGACCCCCTGGCCCAGGGCACCCCCAGACCCATCCAAGATAATAATAAAAACAATCATTAATATTTTAAGCGGCCGTGTGTAGTGGCTCACGCCTGTAATCCCCACACTTTGGGAGGCCGAGGTGGGCGGATCACCTGAGGTCAGGAGTTTGAGACCGGCCTGGCCAACATGTCGAAATGCTGTCTCTACTAAAAATACAAAAATGAGTTGGGCGTGGTGGCAGGCACCTGTAATCCCTTCTACTCGGGAGGCTGAGGAAGGAGAATCGCTTGAACTCAGGAGGCAGAGGTTGCAATGAGCTAAGATCTGTTGCACTCCCACCTGGGCAACAGAGCAAGACTCTGTGTCCAGAAAAAAAAAAAGCTAAAGCATTTGGTATTGATTTTAGGACCAGGAAGTGGGCAAGAATCTAAAGGACCTCAAGAGAAGGTTGAACTACTTTAAAAGCCTAAACTACTTTAAGGAGGCTGTGGCAAGGGTTTAAAGGAAAGTGGGGAAAACGCTGTTCAAAGTCGGACTGAAGGAGCTCCGTATGCAATGGAAATTTTGTTATGTATGTAGCATTGTTATGTAACAGTGGAACATTTTGTCCCTTGCAATACCATGAAAAATGAGTTGCTGGGTGCCGTGGCTCATGCCTGTAATCACAGCACTTTGGGAGGCTGAGGCGGACAGATATTCCTCTCATTGAGGAGCAGGAGTATTGGGCTCAATCAGATAAGGCCCAGGGTTCACAAATAAACACTGTGTCCTGTCTTCTCCTTACCTACCACTCGGGGAAAGAATTTATGTTGGAGGCTGGGCACAGTGGCACAAGCCTGTAATCCCAGCACTTTGGGAGGTAGAGATGGGAGGATCACCTGAGGTCAGGAGTTCAAGACCAGCATGGCCAAGATGGTGAAAACCTGTTTCTAATAAAAATACAAAAAATAGCCAGGTGTAGTGGGTGCCTGTAATCCCAGCTACTTGGGAGGCTGAGGCAGGAGAATTGCTTGAGCTTGGGAGGTGGAGGTTGCAGTGAGCCAAGACTGCACCACTGAACTCCAGCCTGGGCAACAGAGCGAGACTCCATATCATAAAAAAAAAAGAAAAAGAAAATAAGAATTTATGTTGTAATTTTGCAATGATAGAAAATATTTTCTCAGGAGAGAATGTAACAGGATAAAGGAGTAAAGCTCTTCTTTTGGTAGTTGAGAGAACTCTTCTTAGAGAACTACTTATGAAGGTGCACTGAAACTATAAGATTTCTAAAGCATTCTTAAGAAAAACATTCAGCCTGGCGAGGTGGCTCCCACCTGTAATCCCAGCACTGTAGGGGGCCAAGGTGGGAGGATTGCTTGAGGTCAGGAGTTCAAGACTAGTCTGGGCAACATAGCAAAACCCTGAATGATAAAAAAAATTGGCTAGACATGGTGTAGCCTATAGTCCCAGCTACTCGGGAGGCTGAGATGGGAAGATCGCTTGAGCCCAGGAGATGAAGGCTGCAGTGAGCTCGGATTGCACTACCGCACTTCAGCCTGGGCGACAGAGTGAGACCCTCTCTCAAAAAAAAAAAGAAAAAGAAAAGAAAAGCTTTGCACATACCCAAACCTTAGAATTTCATGGGGCAGTTCAAGGAAATAAAACCTACATAGTATTTCCAGGAGGTTCATCGAACCACTAGGCTACATGGAGACCCCCAAAATCAATAAAGAGATGATTAAATTAATATTTAATGACAGGACAGTTGTTGACATCTTCCCTCTTATCTTTTTCAGTTAGAAACATGCACTTATTGTTTGAAATTCAAGATAGTAATTTTAGCTCAAAATCTTTCAAAATCAAAAGATAGTTGACTATTTAGGATGAGATGACAAGCTGAGTCAAAGCTGATACCTGATGGTTGGGTCTTTTGACAAGCAGAGAGAAGAGATTGTAAAAAGAAAATGACCTGGCCCTGTATTTCATTACAGAAGACAATCTGATTTTTAAAAATTGGCAAACATTTTTTTAAAAATTCAGGTGCCAGCCAAAAAAAATGCATAGATTTTCTTTTTAATCAATCGGTAAAATTTGGCTTAATGACATAAAAACTTTTAGGACCATGCAAATATTCCTGGCCCACCTTCAAGACAAAATGAAATTCTTCATCTGGAGTTCAAAAATGTAGAAAACCTGAAATGCAGCAGAAGCCTGGCTTCCTTAGTCTGGTTTGGGCAAAAATGTGTCCAGCGGATTCAGAGAATACTCCTTAGAAGAAAAGAAGTGATCATTCATCAGGCCAGGCGCAGTGGCTCACGCCTGTAATCCTGGCCAATGTGGTGAAACCCTGTCTCTACTAAAAATGCAAAAAAATTAGCCCAGCCTGGTGGCAGAGCCGCGTGTGGTGGTGGGCACCTGTAGTCCCAGCTACTCAGGAGGCTGAGGCAGGAGAATCACTTGAACCCAGGAGGCGGAGGTTGCAGTGAGCTGAGATCCTGTCACTGCACTCTAGCCTAGCGACAGAGAGAGACTCCATCTCAAAAAAAAAAAAAGTGATGATTTGTCATTCGATTGTCCTTCAGACTTGCTGCAGCTCCCCAGTGGGCTTCTGTGGTTGGTTAATTCTGAAAAACTGAGGCTCACTAGGACCCCCAACTTCCCAAGGCTCTAGATGCTTTTCCTGTCAATGATTACATGGGATTTTCCAAGGGAACATACCATAAAAACTGAGATGTCATTGGCTGCAAAGATGACGATGGCTCCAGCCTTGGTCTAAATACACTGTCCATCATCTGGGTGAAGCTGAGGAAGATGATGTGAATTCAAGAACTCTAGAATTCTTATTAAATCCCAAGTCTTTGATATGGGTGTAAAGTCTAAAACATGGTTATATAAGAAAAATGCCTTGTGGAAAATTTCTGAATAATTTTAAATTAGGAGCAACAGTGGTTGGACTAGGTAAATCAATCAGCATTAGTACCTTTATGTTTACAGAGATAGAGATTGACTAAAATATTCAATACCACAAAGCCAAAGAATGTAGCAGATAGGACAAATTTCATCTGGATTTTGTCTTCCTTTGTCTTGAAATAAGTGATTAAACAGAGAAAAATTCAATGAATTAGATTTCTTTTCTGTCTGACTCTATCTAATGAATAAAATCTGTGTGTGTTATGTATGCATGTGTAACATGTGTATAATGTGTGTGTGTGGGGTGTGTGTCTGTGTTTTCATTTCTATTCAGGACATAATCCAAGCTATTAAAAACAAGAAATATGGCCGGGCGCGGTGGCTCACGCCTGTAATCCAGGAGCTTTGGGAGGTGGAGACAGGCAGATAACAAGGTCAAGAGATCAACACCATCCAATATGGCGAAACCCTGTATCTACTAAAATTCAAAAATCAGCTGGGCGTGGTGCTGTGTGCCTGTAATCCCAGCTAGTCAGGAAGTTGAGGCAGGAGAATCACTTAAACCCGGGAGGTGGAGGTTGCAGTGAGCCCAGATCGCTCCACTGCAGTCCAGCCTGGCTACAGAGTGAGACTCTGTCACAAAACAAAACAAAACAAAAAACAAAAAACCACAAAACAAACAAACAAACAAAAACAAGAAGAAAAAAGAAATATTTATAATATTGGCTCCAACTGTGCCTGTTTTCAGAGTGAAGTCATTGGGGTTTTGGTTATTTGGAAGTAATAATACAAGCTTATACTTGGCTATACTTTTTTAAAAACAAAGTTGCTGGCTGACTTGGAAACAAATATGGTTTTTTTTGAAACTGTAGAGCCTGAGAAGAGTTGGCAACCGGAAGATTTTCTAGCAAAATTCCAAGTGATATAGCATCATTTGAAAATGATACTTAATCCTGCAGACAACTTCCATGGAATTCGTTGTTTTCAGTTCAGTTGGTTGACTTTGGACTTCAAGGTGAAGGATGAAGTAAGAAGCTTGGACCACGCAAACCCACCCATGACTTGTGAATGTGTGTGGAATTTTGGAAGCATCTCAGATTCAATGTAAGGTAAACTGGGCCTTAGATGCCAAGATAAGATTAAGAAAAGCCAAACACTTGTAAATGTTCTAACTGAAGACAGTACGTTAACAGACAGAGGAGGCTGAGGAGAAAGAGCGTGCCGGGTCAAACATGCAGCAGGATATCTGACAAAGGTCACCACCCGAAACGCCTGTGAGGAGAGCGATGGGGAAGAGCCTTTGCAACTCTCTCCTGGTGGCAAAGGGTAGGCTGTGGCTCAAAGATGGGTCAAGGAATAGGTTTTGTGGAGGTCCCTCTAGCCTGCCTCAAGCACAGAACACACAATACATGAAATTGACACATGGAAGATTGGTACCTGCCATTTTTTAGTTCCAAGATGATTACATCCATTCATTCCACACTATGCCTGAGAAAGCTGTCCTCTGTAACCAGGGTGAGGGCACTAGTTCTCAGTCCAAAGAGATATTGCAGATGCTCTAGATTAAAGAACAAAAGGGGTGCGGGTGGGCAGGGCACGGTGGCTCACACCTGTCATCCCAGCACTTTGGGAGGCTGAGGCAAGGGGATCACAAGGTCAGGAGTTGGAGACCAGCCTGGCCAATATGATGAAACCTTGTTTCTACTAAAAATACAAAAATGAGCAGGTTGTGGTGGCGGGTTTTTGTAGTCCCAGCTACTCAGGGGGCTGAGGCAGGGGAATCGCTCAAACCCAAGAGGCAGAGGTTGCAGTGAGCAGAGATCGCACCACTGCACACCACCCTGGAGACAGAGGGAGACTCCATCTCGGAAAAAATAAAAGAAAGAAAATGATGAAAATCAGATGTGTTGCGGGGCAGGGCTGGGGTTTCGAGACCAGCAAACTGTAAGCAAGTTCCTGACACGGTGTTCTCAAGGGAAAGGGCCCACTGCCCAACATATCAGAAGCCAATACTATAACACCAGTGTTTTAAGAAAAAGAAAGTTTCTATTACAGGTCGACCTGCAAGGAGACATAAGTCCAGCTCAAATCTGTCTCTCTGTGCCAGCTTTTAGGCAGTGTCTTTATCAGAGAATGTTTAGTGAGTGGATTCTGAGATTAGGAAGTGATTGGTGGAAGGAAAGGAGAGGACTTCATGCCTCCTCTTGGGTCACGGGTGCAAATTTGGGGGGCGCTAGTGTGAAACGTGCGGTGGAAAGGCTGTGACGTCAGCGAGCTCATTCTGCAGACTCTAGCTGGCCATGTTGGGTCCAGCTGATTTCAGCCAGTTGTTTTTAATCTCATAAGCAGAGGAAGTTTCAGCATTTCAGCAAGATGTTTCTTTTCTTATCTGCCATCCTGCAAACTTAAGAATTTCTGTTAGTCGTTGGTTTCTTTCTCTTTGGGGCTTAGTTTCAACAGATTCCTGAAAAAGCTCAGAAATCGAGGCACCAATTACTTACCTCTGAAGGCACAGAGTAGGACTGGACATAGCAAATCAGCTGAAAATCGCTAAAGGCAGCAAGTTGGAGCCCCAGATCTCTTTCCCCAATCTGCACAGCCAAGAAGTTACGTCTGCCTAACCCTGGGGGAATATAAGATCATTTTCTGGGGAAACCAGGCACAGCTGAGAGCCAGGTTGCAATTCTATGCTGAAAGCAACGTAGTGGACAGGGGGATTGTCCCCGCCCCCACGCACTCAAGCTTCCTGGACACAGCAGCCTGGCTTACACCAGAGATGAGAGACCTGGGGAAACTGAGCATGACCAAGCAACATGGCCCACAGATGCTGGCATCTGGCATCCCCTCACCCCCCAGCAACGTCCTCTAGTCGAAAAGTTCCACTAATGCACACAATGAGCTCACAGTGCCTTACTTTAAATCTGACAGCCAAGCGTCACCAGATACTCAAGGAAAGCTCCCACTGTGAAGTAAAGAGACCAGACAGAAAGGGAACTTGGAGAAAAAAGAGATAAGAGGGTGCAGAGGAAAACTTTTAAAGAATATTATCATGGCTTTCGCCTGTAATCCCAGCACTTTGAGAGGCTGAGGCGGGTGGATCACCTGAGGTCAAGAGTTTGAGATCAGCCTGGCCAACATGGAAAAACTGCTTTAAAAAAAAAAATTAGCCTGGCATGGTGGCGCACGCCTGTAATCCCACCTATTTGGGAGGCTGAGGCAGGAGAATCGCTTGAACCCGGGAGGCAAAGGTTGCTGTGAGCTGAGCTCTTGCCATTGCACTTCAGCCTGGGCAAGAAGAGCAAAACTCCTTCTCAAAAAAAAAAAAAATTATCATAACATGCAAAGAGAGATAAGGGGAGATACTGCAACCGTGAAGCAAGAACGGGAAGCTATTTACTACAGCAACAAAAAGAGCATTCAGAGAATAAGGTATCTGAACTCTAAGCACTTGGAAGTCAACATTCGATAGCAGAAATAAATTCAAATTTCAAAAGAAGGATTGGAGGAAAAGTTAATGAAACATCTTAGGAAAAAAGACGAAGTAATAGAAAACGAGAGAAAAAGTAAGTAAGGTCAGGAAATAAGTCCAGAATTCAGCATCCAAATCAGAGAATTTCCTGAGTAGGAAAAACCACGAGGAAAACAGAACATAAAGAAGAACGTTTTCTAGGCCTGAGGACATTATTAGTTCCAGATTGATACAACCCGGCACGTGCCAACAAAGGGAACATAAACAGACCTAGACCCAGGCCCCACTGTGTAACGTCAGCATGCTGGGACAAAGAGCAAAACCCTAAAACTTCCAGAGAGAAAAAAATAGTTTACATGTGAGATGAGAAAATTAGCCAAAATTACATCTAACTTTGTTTTTTTAACAGAGAGTCCCACTCTTCACCCAGCTGCAGTGTAGTAGCACAAACATGGCTCACGGCAGCCTCAACCTCCTTGGCTCAAGTTAGGCTCCTGCCTCAGCCTCCCCAGTAGCTGGGATTACAGGCACCCGACACCACACCTGGCTAATTTTTGTATTTTTAATAGAGACGGAGTTTCACCATGTTGGCCAGTCTGGTCTCGAACTCCTGACCTCAAGTGATCCGCCCACCTTGACCTCCCAAAGTGCTGGGATGACAGGCGTGAGCCACTGTGCCTGGCCAATGCAGACATATTTTTAAAGCTGTTGTAGTGATGCCACAACAATGATAAGGTGTACGAGATACTCATTTCCCCCTTAAATGCTCTCTGCTCTGTAGTTTAACTGGCTGTTTTCTCCTATGCTCACCTGCAGTGCCAAGGACTAATGACACAGCTAAAACCAGACCCAAACTGTCTTTTCCTGCTACTCGCTATGTAGTCCATTCCTGGCTTCCTCATCCATTTCTTTCTTTTTTTTTTTTTTTACCACAGAATAATTGAAATTTCATATTTCAAAATAATTTACAAGGGATCACATATTGCCCTTGATAAAGGTCTTTTCCTTAAATTCAGTAGTCTGTGTGGTTTAGCTCAAAAAACTTCATATTTAAAACATTTGTATTGAAAAATACATTCTAATATTTTATAAATGGTATTGACATTTTAAAACCTTGAAAATGTTTTTTTGTCTTCAAGCATAGGAAAATAAACACTCATTTCTGAGATAGTGGCTACACAACAGACTAGATAAATAAAAAAAATTTTTTTAAGAATCTATAAATTAAAAAGCAGCTGAGGCTTTAAATGGGAAAACTGGTACTTAATTCCACTCACCATTATATTTAATCTGAATTTCAGAAAGATACATAGTTCTACCAAAGGCGCTATTTTTATACATGCTTTATTAAGTCTACCCACAAGTGCTAAAAGTCCACGGAAATGCATGTGCTACAGAATACAAGTCAAGATCCTCCTCTCCCTGTTGGCTTAAAGAGTCAAGAAGAAATATATTATTTACGTTGAGATTATCTACTTGTGTGTAGAAAGTTTAAATTAGCTGCAAGAAATTTTATCTAGACGTGCACCTGCTGGCTGCTACAAGCTGGTATTTACCGGGCAGATTAATTACAAATATTTCTCTGTTCCTTTAAATATAATCAGGCAGATGCAGAGGTTGATGCTTATGGTGAGTGCATTTCTTCCAAATGCCTCAGTTTAAAACGGCTTTAAGGAACTCACAGCTGTCACGACGACACAATTCTCTGTGAGGAAGTCCTCAACTCTTTTGAAACAGTTTTTCTTTAGTTAGTCATTAGTTCTTTGGTTTTCTGCATTTCTCTTTTTAAGAAACGTGATCCACAGGAGATTCCAGTGAGATTTTCAAGCGCTCTCCTGCCCTCTGAAGCCTGCATACTACTTGTATTTTGCATTATCTCCACAATTTCTTCTGACGATTTCTTGACTTTAGACAGCAACATCATGAGTTCATCGCTGTATTTTGTTGTAGATTCTTTGCTTTCAGTTAAACTGGAGTGATTCATTTTTTTTCTGTTTTCACTTGATAGTCCATTTCTGTTCTCTTGTTCTTTAGATCTTGTGGGAGAAGCAAACAGATTTTTGAAGGATCAAATGAATTTTCTTTTAAAAGACCATCCAATTTCAGTGATCTTTTAACAGGCATTTTGAGATTCGGAGAAGCACCACTGTTGCTGAATGAAACGAAACACACCTTAATAACCTACTCTTCCTCCCAGATATTGGAACATATCATAAAACCACAATGAATATGTGTGCACACACAGATCAATGGAATAGGACACAAGGCCGAGAAATAGATCCAAACACACACAGGAATTCAGAATATAATAAAAGTAGTGTTTCCAATCATGAAAGGGTGGATTATTTACTAACTGATACGTGGACAAAACTGTAAAGTTAGATTTGTACTTCATTCCTTACACTAAGACAAATAAATTCCAAATGGATGAAAGCTTTGCATGGAAATACTAAACCCGTAAAAGTATTAGGATGATGAAAGCAATCAGGCATTGTCAATGCTTATTAGCATCACTGAAGTGTCAGGAAAATGTGAGAATATTCCAATAATCTTCCAAGCCCTTTAAAAAATACTATCCCAAATCCAGAAGCTTTTAAGGAATAAATTCAACTAATGAAAATTAAATTTTCAGCATGGCTAAAATACAAACCCACTAAATGTCAAAAGACAAAAACAGACTGCTAAAAATGCTACTTTTATTACAAAGGGGCAATGTTCCCAATACACAGAGCTATGAACTGAGAAAGCAACATCAACTTAATAGGCAAAGGATATGGATATTTCACAAAAAAGGAAATTCAGAGTTTTTGTTTTATTTTGTTTTGTTTTTGACACTGCGTCTCTCTCTGTTGCCAGGCTGGAGTGCAACAATGGGATCTCGGTTCACTGCAACCTCTGCCTCCCAGGTTCAAGTGATTCTCCCACCTCAGCCTCCTGAGTAGCTGAGACTACAGGCATTCACCATCATGCCCGGCTAATTTTTGTAGTTTTATAGAGATGGAGTGTCACCATGTTGGCTGGGCTGGCAAAAAGATCTCAAACATATAAAAAGAGGCTCAAACTCTCTCATAAGAATAATGTAAATTAAAACACATTGATGTGCCAATTTCCGTTTAACATATTGTCAAAGATCACAACGTTAACTGTGAAGACACTTTGGCAAAGGTTTGAGGAATCATCCCTACTCCTGGTGGGAGCAAAAATTGGTATAACATCCAAGCAAGAACCCAGCGTTTCTGCTGCTTGGAATTTATTCTACAAATACTCGCTTAAGTGAAGAGTGACACGTACACATGTCGTTTATGTACACATGTGGTAAACTCTCCTAACATTCAGTCAGCCCTGTCTTCAGGCACACTTTGAAAGACTATCGAGGATCTGTGGGTGTCAATATGCTGTTCGTATTTGTCTGCTTTGTGGCAGCAAAAGATAGAGTATCAACCTAAATGTTCATCCTCAGGGACTAGTTTAAAACCTTGTGATATAATGAGATTCTGGCTGTCAGAGAGAATGAGGAAGCTCTGTATAAACAAACGGAATGATCTTCAAATTCTGTCAGCTCCACCTTGAAAAATTATTTAGAATCCAACCACTTCTCCAATACCTTAGTCGAAGGCACCATCTCTTCTGGCTGAATCTGCTTCCTAGCTGCCCTCACTCCCTTCTGTCTATTCATCGGGAGCAATCACATGGGTACTATGAAAACATAAGATATGTCACATCAGTTATCAGCTTAAACCCCTCCAGCGGCTTCCCACATCACCAAATAGAAATCACAGGCCCTACCTCCCCACGCCCCCACCCCGCAGCCGTTCTCTCTCCCCTGTTGTCACTCTGACCTCATTCCCTTTTCAACCTCGCTGGCCTCCTTGCTTCCTTGAACACAGCAAGAATGGTCCTGCTTCAGGATCTTTGCACTGGCTGTGCCTGGTCCCCAGAACTCCACATAGCTCTCTCTCTACTCTTGAGGGTCTTGAGCATCTTTATTCAACATTGCCTACTGAGCAAGCGCTTCCTTGACCACTGTACTTGAAATTTCACAAACACCCTCACACAAATGTAGTAACATGGTAGACATGGGTGTTCTAGGTGTCATTCTTTCACCTTCTCTGAATGTTAGAACATTTTCATTATAAAATATTGAAAACAGGCTGGGTCAGTGGCACATGCCTATAATCCCAGCACTTTGGGAGGCTGAGGAAAGAGGATCACAAGGTCTGGAGTTCGAGACCAGCCTGGCCAACATGATGAAACCTCGTTGCTACTAAAAATACAAAAATTAGCTGGGCGTGGTGGTGCACACCTGGCTACTCAGCTACTCAAGAGGCTGAGGCAGGAGAATTGCTTGAACCTGGGAGTCGGAGGTTGCAGTGAGCAGAGATTGCGCCATTACACTCCAGCCTGGGGCAAGACTCCTCTCTTGAAAAAAAAATTAAAATTAAAAAATTTAATATATTGAAAATACACCCACACACACCTATCCTTTTCCTTGCTTTATTTACCCACTGTGCTCACCAGCAAATATAAATTTTACTTGTCTACTCCCCACCCCCAAAATATCTGGAATATAGATCCCACAAGGGCAGGGCAGAGAGCTCTGCATTTTGTTCACTGCTGTATCTCCAGCTTGGAAAGCACTGCCTGTCACTACCAACATCAAATTCCTGCTTTTACTATAATCATGTAGGATGTAGCCATGGGGGAATGGCTACAGGATACCTTGTCTCCACGACCCTCTCAGTACCATCTCTGCAACCACCTGTGGACCTATAGTTATTTCTAAATATCTATATTGAGATGGTGTCTTCTATATACATACACATATACTTTTTTTTGAGACAAAGTGCCACTCTGTCACCCAGGCTGGAGTGCAGGAGTGTGATCTTGGCTCACTGCAACGTCTGCCTCCCTCCTGTCACTACAGGCGCACGCCACCACACCAAGCTAATTTTTGTATCTATTTTTTTTAAGTAGAGATGGGGTTTCACCATTTTGGTCGGCTGGTCTTGAACTCCTGACTCAGGTGGTCCACCCACCTCGGCCTCCCAAAGTGCTGAGATTACAGGTGTGAGCCACCACACCTGGCTGGTGTCTACTACATAATTGGTACTTAATAAACATCTGCTGAATGACTAAATCCCCATGACAATGAAATTGATTATATTAAGTGATAATATACTACTATTTGCATAAAAGGAATTATATATATTTGTATGTGCATGCAGTATCTCCAGAAGAATATGTAAAAACTGATCATACTGCCTGCTCTAGGCAGAAAATCTTGGTGGCTGAAGAGGGGTGAGACTTTTCAACAAACCTCTTGTACCTCTTGAACTTTGAACCATGTGGATGTGTTATCTATTCAGAATACAATTTAAATTAGAAAAAATTCTGTCCTAGCCTCTTCCCCAGAATCAATGCCAGCTTTACCTACCCACTGTTTCCAGAAATCAGGTTCTTTCCATTTTTGAAAAACCACTATTGCAGTTCTCACACTTTGGCGCCCTTGTCCTTGTAGTGATCTTTAAACCTTGCAGGGCCTTCTCCACCTAGAAGAAACTCCTCTTGAACTCAGAGGACGGAAGAAAAAAGCTATAAGACGAGGGGTGCTGACGCTGGGACGCTGGTCTGAGAGTGGTGGCCTCTCCCAACATGCACAGCCTGGCGATGACGGCGGGACAGGGGTCATTTGGCTCTGCTGACATGGTTTCCCCGGTGCCAGGACAGTTCCCAATACAAGCCTGTGCCTAGTGCATTGGCACAAGTGGACAGAGAAAAGATCTACCAGTGGATCAAGGAGCTGTCCAGTCCTGAGACAAGGGAAAACGCTTTGCTGGAGCTAAGTAAGAAGCGAGAATCTGTTTCTGAGCTTGCACCCATGCTGTGGCATTCATTTGGTAAATATTTATCCATCAACCCACCCACCTTGACAGCACGCCAATCTAACCGAGTTTGCAACGCTCTGGCATTACTGCAATGTGTAGCATCACATCCAGAAGCCAGGTCAGCGTTTCTCACAGTGCACATCCCACTTTTTTTGTACCCCTTTTTGCACACTGTCAGCAAAACACGTCCTTTTGAGTATCTTCGACTCACTAGCCCTGGAGTTATTGGGGCCCTGGTGAAAACAGACGAACAAGGAGTAATCAACTTTTTATTGACAATGGAAATTATCCCTTTATGTCTGCGAATTGTGGAATCTGGAAGTGAACTTTCTAAAACAGTTGTCACATTCATCCTCCAGATCTTCTTAGATGACACTGGTTTGGCTTATATATGTCAGACGTATGAGCGTTTCTCCCATGTTACCATGATCTTGGGTAAGATGGTCCTGCAGTTATCCAAAGAGCCTTCTGCCCATCTGCTGAAGCATGTAGTGAGATGTTACATCTGACTCTCAGATAACCCCAGGGCACGTGAAGCACTCAGGCAGTGCCTCCCTGACCAACTGAAAGACACAACCTTTGCCCAGGTGCTAAAAGATGACACCACCATGAAATACTGGCTTGCACAACTGGTGAAGAACCTGCGAGAAGGCCAGGTCACTGATCCCTGTGGTGTCTCCTGCTCCCTCAGTGATCCTTCCCTGTTCCCTCCCACTACTCCCCCAAGTTGGGGAAAGGAGGGGGAACCTACAAGGAACACAGCTCAGGTTTTATCACCGACTGGGAATAGACAACCTCAATGCTGAACTGCACTGCAGAAAAGGTGCAAGGTACCTCTGCTGAGGTGTATGGGCTGCCATCTCAGGCTGTCTTGAGGACCTGGGCTCCCTCTGCTACTCCCACAAAATGGGCTCCTGACACAGCGGTCTGCCACCACAGCCCCAGGAGGGTGTCAACGCCAGCAAATGCTGTATTTGCAGCATGTCCAAGCTGACCCTTCTCCCCTACCTCTACCTAGCCACTGGCAGGGACGGGAGACAGTGGTGACAGCAGCAGCACTCTAGGCACGGTGAACGCCTGGGAACAGGCCATGTGGCGTTTTTTATTTGCATTCCTGGAAGACTCAAGATGTGTCTCTTCATTCTCTTTCAGTATTTGTTTACTTTGTTGTTGTTGTTTTTTGATCTCAGAGGGAGGTGTGTTTAGTGGGCACAAGCTGTAATATTCAGCAAAACTTTGTCAACTGGCATTGTTCAGAAGTCTGTTAGCTGCATAAGCTCAATAAAAAGTTGGTCTGGGCATTAAAAAAAGCTGTAAGACATTTCAGGGATTAACAGGAAAATTTTAATATCACAATATCATTGGATTACTCTTATTTTTCTTAGGTCTGATAATGGTATCATGATTGTGCAGGAAAACATCCTTAATCCTAGAAGATAATTAATGTTGAAGAATTTGGGATGGGAAGGGCCATGATATCTGCAACTTACCTTCATATGGTCCCATGAAAAAAGAAATGTGTGTAAATCTAGACGTATCGACGACGTAGACGTATGGGTATAATGTATGTCCACAGTTTATAGGGATAAAAGTCAACATGACTCTGTTCATTGGCAAATCCAGGCAAAGGTTATCGATTGTGCTGTTCTCACAACTTTTCTCTTGGTTTGAAATTTTTCAAAATAGCAAGTTGAGGGGTAACTTTTTAAAATCCTACTGAAGTTTCCAAAAGTTAGCTCAAATGCCACCTCCTTGAAGAGGCTCTTCAAGATACATGTTGGGAGAAATGACTCCCTTTTCTGCATTTCCAAGGCACTTTACTTATGTTCAAGATTCAATTGACTGAGTAAAAAAATCATGGGCCCCTAGTTCAAGCCCGTAAATCTTGGCATCTTCTCACAGACGCATCTCTCGGTTCATGCTCACTTGTCCATCCCGGCAAGGCCTAGAACGGGATCAGTGCTTAAGGAAGGCAGACACTGGGCAGGAAATATCCAGACCTCAGGAGTCGCAGGAAGGCCTGGGGTGAGCTTATCACACTCATGCCAGGGAGCTGTCGGGGAAACTGTCATGAGGAGGACCAGCCCCAAAGCAGAGCTCACGTCCAACACACCCACTATGGAGGTGCCTTCACGTCGGGGCAAGGTCCGCACTTCCCAGAATTCTCTAAACCCCTCTTTGTCTTTCCCTAATGTCCTAGACTTGCATAGGCTGAGCAATCACTCCACCTACCCTTTCAGACCAAGGGGACATGTTTGAGCAGGCACACAGGCGTGCGGGCAAGTGTGTGCTGACACAGGTTCACTCACGAGGAGACTGAATCCTACACTCTCTCCACACGTTCCCCACCCGGAACACAAACAGGAAAGCAGGACCATGTCTCTAACTCCTCGTTCTTCACTGTACATACAATCCTGCACATATTTGGCATCCAACAAGAACCTTGCATTTCTGACGCCACCGTGCTGAGCGACAGGAAAGTCCCTTACCCCCATATGTCAATGGTTCCTCTCTGGATCATTGACGAGGACAGCTATGGAGACATCTGGGGGATACTACGGATACCCGGCAAAGCCCAGCAGACGCTGGAGCTTCTGGGTGAGGACCCAAGTGCAGCAAAAGGCAGAAGCAGCAGATGCTATCTAAGGGCGTAACTTCACTGGAAACAAGGGGAGGAGCAGAAGACGGTCAGGAGTCAGGCTCCGCGGCAGGCGGTGGCTTCTCGTCATCAGGTGGACAATCAGTGAAGTCGGCCAGCATGGCAGCTGTGTCATCCTGCTCCTTTTAGGCACAAAGATACAAGATTCAAAATAGACACACACACACACACACACACACACACACACACGAATGGTTCAGGTGGGGGCAAACCTCTCTCATAAGTGGCTGCAACACCTTCCCCCGCTTCTCACACCTGCCCCACCTTCTCACCCGAGGAGGCTTCCCTGCCTGGCCCTCTCACCTTTTCCTGGAGAGCTTCGGCCTCTGTCTCTGTCTCTATCTTTTCTTCTTCAGATGTCTCTGTTGGGGGCTGCACCTTGTCACCCCTGTCCTCAGTCCCCTCTTCCAGCAGGGTTGGGGGAGCAGAGGGCTCTTCTTCAACCAGCTCCTGGGGAGATGGGCCTGCTGCGGGGCTGTCCCCTTTCCTCTCCACCTCCCCCTGGGAGGGGAGCACTTCAGGGGCCAGGGTGGGAGCATGCTCCTCTCCCCCTGGCTTCTCCACTTCTGACAGCAGCCTGGGTTCTGGTTCTGGCTCAGGCTGCACCTCTGGGGGAGACTCAGGGGGAGGCAGAGCTGGAGGCAGGGATGGGGGTGGAAGGCCACCTTCCTCTCCCTCCCCTCCTGCTGTGCCAAACTCCAGCTCTTCCACCTCGTCTGATTCCTCCTCCTCCCCCTCCTCCTCTTGTTCTTCCTCTAACTCACCTTCTTTTTCCTCAAGGATAGGTCTTCATTTGAGCTTGCCTGGGGGTTCTCAGGGCCAGGAAGAAGTTGGCGAGGGACAGACACTAGGCCTGGGACGGAAAGGCCTAGGTGGTTGGCTGTGGTGGGAGGTCCAGGGTGTACTGAGGGCACAGAGCCTGCTGAGGGCATGGGGCCTGCAGAGGGCATGGGGTCTGCTGAGGGCATGGGGCCTGCAGAGGGCATGGGGCCTGCTGAGGGCATGGGGCCTGCAGAGGACATGGGGCCTGCTGAGGGCATGGGGCCTGCAGAGGGCATGGGGCCTGCTGAGGGCATGGGGCCTGCTGAGGGCATGGGGCCTGCAGAGGGCATGGGGCCTGCTGAGGGCATGGGGCCTGCAGAGGGCATGGGGCCCCCAGAGGGCACAGAGCCTGCTGAGGGTATTGGGCCTGTGGAGGGCACGGGGCTTACTGAGGGCCAGGGGCCCAGAGGATGGGATGGTGGGGCCCTGAAGGGTGATGGGCCTCAGGACGGGGAGCTGGAGCAGGCGTGGGGCAGGTGGAGCCCACGGACTGCAGGGGAGGGACCCGGGGGCGGGTGAGAGCAGCACGGGTCCCCAGTGCTTCTGAGCAGAAAGAGGAGATCTGAGGGGGAAGAAAGGGCAGGGTGAGCACCAGAAACACTGGCTCTCAGAAACGAGAGACTCCAGGAACCACAGAGGGGCCAAGGGGTTGCAGTTACCTCAAGACCATCTTGGCGCTGGCTGAGGGAGAAGGCTGGCAGGGCACAGGCAGGAGGAGGCGGGCAGTGAGGAGAAGGGCCAGCAGCAGCACCAGCAGCAGGCAGCAGAGCCCACGGTGGCAGCGGGAGCTCGTGTATGGGAAGCTGCCCAGGACCTCACCCTGCTGCGTACCCAGGAGCAGGGGTAGGACCAGGTCCTGCAGTCTCTGAAAAGGACCGAGCATACCTAGAAACCTCCCCAACACCACCCAGCTCTTCTCCAGAGCCTACTCCTGGGTCTGAATGGACCCACCTCTGGGGCGCACCCCCAACGTGTACGGCGCAGCAGCCCCTTCCCGGGTGTCCATGGGGCCCAGGCCCCACCAACCCGGTGAGTCTCCTCCTTGATGAGAGGCCTGCACGTGAGAACAGTCCGGCTGATGCCTGGGGAAGAAGAATGGTGTGTGAGGGGCAGGCTCCCCACAGGACGGACGGCAAGGGCTTCTGAGGCACGCAGCCCCAGGTGGGCACCAGGCCGCCGCGGCCTTGCCTGGGCAAGCCATTTAACACTCTGTTTGCTTTCTCGCCTCTAAAATTTGGATCATAAAAGTCCCTCTACTGGATAGGGCCCCTGACAGTGTTTAACTGAGACAACGCAAGAAAAAAGTTACAAAGTGTATAATTTGGCATTCATATATTTGGGGACAGTCGGCTCTCCCCTTCCCATGGGATGGGGTGGCAGGCAGTGAAATATATGGGACCCAAAGGAAAGTCATCCACTAACTTCACAGTGACTGACTAGTAACCTCAGTTGACAGATCAGTGGTTACAAGGAGAGCAGGGAGCCCCACCTGGCGGCCCGCCCTGGGGAGAATCCAGCTTCACAGGGAGGAGCTTTCCCCAGGGCTAGAACTCTCCCTGGCCTGGAATGTGGATGCGTAAATGAACAAATAAGAAAGCCGAAGCCACTGTCAACTACCAGAGTCCAGGTGTAACCGCAGGACCCGAGTCCACCTGCAGTCCTGGCAATGGTGTGGCTGCTTTTGCGCCTTCTCCCGGCCTCTCTGCAGGCTTTTGCCTGGCTCTGCGTTTTATATGCACTGTCCGCTTCACCAACTGTTTGGGCTCTCACTCAGGCCATCACAGAGTCCCCATGGTCCAGGGCACAGGCCTCACCCGCCTCTGAGTGCAGCTCCACACAGGTCGATGTTGGCATTGCTGTCCCCTTTCCGGTGGCTTGGTGGGGCCATAGGCTCCCCCACATCCAGCTTTAGCCTCTTGGGGGCGCTGCTTCCCGGTTTGCAAACTCCCATCAGGGATCCACCTGGGCTACACGGCTGGTGGCAGAGGAAACATAAATCACATCCACAGGCAAACAAGAAGGCAGGACAGCTGCGCAGTGTTTGCTGAGCAGGCACATTTGGTCAAAGGCACAGGATGAGTCCCAGGATGGAGCCGAGGCCTCACTCACCTTAAGGGCATCAGCTGGGGGAGATGCCAGGGAGCAGGTGGGTGAGCAGGGCCCCTCCAGAGGCTCCTTGCTGAAGCACCCCCTCCGAGGCCCACAAACCTGCACCCACAGCTCTGATGCAGCATTCTCCTTGGTCCGAACCATGCCGTGTCGTGAGCAAAGAGGACAGTTATGAATGGAGGTCAACATGCCCGAAGCCCCAGCCCCCTGCACCCCCTCACCTCCCCCTCCTTTTTATTTCTTCCTGGATGGTCACCTGTAAGGCCCCTCCTGGCCTGGAGAGAGGGAATCCCTACCGATGCTCCAGGAATTGAGAACCTGGGGAAGTAGGCGGCTGATCAGGATCCCAAAGTGCAACAGGCAGCTTCTACACCTGGGGAGGGAGGAGAAGGAAGGGCAACCCTGGTTTCTGCCAAGCCCCAGTCCTTCACCACACCCTGCTCAGTCCCACTCACTCGAGGATGAGTGCAGAGAGCAGGTCCAAGGCCTCCAGGTGGATGGAGGGCAGCAGCCGCCGCCGCCAGGGACCATCTCCATGGAAGCTCTGGCAAAGATAAGGAGTCGGGGAAGAAAGTGAGAGCCAGAGAAAGACAGGGAGAGACCATCTACACACGTACACATGGGTAAGAAACCTACCCCCGATCTCAGCTCTCCCAACAAAATCAAACCCGCATCCTCTAAAATAGACCCTGGATGGAAGGCAAGAAGGATGGCTGGGACTCTCAGTGATGACTCAGCTGATCCCCAAACTCACCCTCCCCCAAGGAAGCATCTGCTGCACTCAGACAGCGTGCACCTGTGTCGGACACACAGGGAGTAATGGTGTTTGGATGGAAGGAGGGAGCTGTCTGGGCCGACTCCTGGATGACACTGTTTGAGGAGCTTCAGGTCCCCGGTGCTTTCCTGGTTGCCTGGAGTCCTGAGCGAGGGCAGTGAAGACACGACAAATCCCACTTACTGTCTTCTTGCTACTGATGCTGAGGGTGCGGTAGATGAAATCCAGGATTTCCTGCACAGGGACGGACATGAGAGCCCGGAACTCAGAGCTAAAGAGAATCAGAGCAGGGAGGCCCACAGAGCAGGCTCCCTGGCTTGAGTCCCACACCCACCTCCCCGTCCGTTCTCATGATGAAGGTGACACTCCCTCACCAACCCCTCCTGCTCCACACCTCTGCTCCCTCCAACACCCACACACACCTGAGCATCAGCCCAAGGCAGCAGGCCAGTTCTGAAAACCTCTGCCAAAGCTGGAGAAGGACATGGGCATCAGCATCTTCTGAGGATGGCAGCATCTCCACTCCAGGACCTTCATTCTGCACTGGAGCTGGGCAGAAGCAGGACTACCCTGCACACTCTCTTCTTCCATCCCCTCTTCTGTCATTACTGATGGGCGACCTGCCTGTATTCTATCCCATTTTTCCCCAAAACCAACTGCCCCATGTCTCTGGGCTCCCCTCCTCTTCCTTCCCACCAAGCTTCCTCACCATTGTTCCACTAACTGCCAGCCATGGTCCCTGCTGGTCTCTGCTCCCTCGTACAGGGGCCACAGCAGGTGTGCAGTGAGGCCCGCAGACTGTGCAGCTCCTGCTCCCAGCTCTCGGTGTGCTTCAGGCCTTGGGAAAAGCCAGCCCCTAAAGAAAGCAGCCTGGAATAACACTCACAGGCCAACTGCAGGAGAAAGGGCCAAAACCTGGTCAAATGGGAATCCAGCCCAGCCGCAGAACCCCCAGCCTCACTAATGCCCAAAAGAGATGGAGATCTAAGAGAGCTCTGAAGGAAACCTGAGATGGGACCATGAGGCCGAAGGACCCAGATGGGCACTTGAAGGCAGGAGTGGAGACTTGCATGTGTTAAGAGGGAGAGAAGTGGAAACACGGTCCCACAGCTGTAACAGGAAAGCTGAGGAGGAGCAGCAAGAGACACCCCAGGCTCCGATCCCCAGACTCTCCATGTCCCGTCCTGCCCTTTACCTGTTGGAGATGTGGGCTCAAGGCATCCACCCTAGACAGAAAAAGTGAGGCCAGCTTGCCCTGGATGTGGAGAATAAAAGGAAGAGGCTGGTGAACCAGCTCTAAGAGCCAAAGATGTACACCCCATCCATTCCCAGCAGCAGACTCTACGCCCAGGTCTTTTTCTATAGACACGAGAAGCAAAGCCCTCTATGAGGCATCAACACGTGGCATGGACATGCTTTCATGGTAGAAAGACTCCTCGACACCAGCTCTGGTCCTCGGCTTCCTGCTTGGGGGGACAGGGGGTCTGGCCCCTGTCCCATGACACCTGGGTTCCCTCCTGACAGTTTTTGCAAAATGATGGTCATCTCCTTCAAGCCAAAAGGACATCGTACTAAAAAACAATCTTCACACTCCAACTCTTTACACACACAACAGTTCACACACACAAATGAGGGTACAAGCTGGGAGTTAAGACACTACCCAGAGGCATGAGGGCAGGAAAGGGTCAAAAGAGAAGGCTGGGAGAGCAGAAGTAAGGCAGCCAGTCTCAGAGTGGCGACCTGTCATTCAGCACCTTCCCTGCCTGCTGTGTGAACGTGCTGGGGCAGGAGTGTTTAACGTGAGAAGCACAATTTGTTTGGGTATATAATCCAAGGGGCCTGTGAATATGGATGAGGAACAAAACAACACCATTATTTTCACGAACCTATTTGTAAAACGTAGTGTTTCCTTCACTTATAAATGTAGACAGATAGCCACAGTAGCATCAGTAGAACCTGTGACTGTCACTCATAGAATCATTTTCATTTCACATAGTAATCGTAACACATCCTGAACTATCATTCACATGCATCACTAATTTGCAAGTACAGTCGTTGTAGACTTGCTTCTAGATCGTATTACTTAACATATCAGTAAGAAAACCAGGCTGGGCGCGGTGGCTCCTGCCTGTAATCCCAGCACTTTAGGAGGCCAAGGCGGGCAGATCCTGAGCCCAGGACTTCGAGACCAGTCTGGTCAACATGGTGAAACCCCATCTCTACTAAAAATACAAAAACTTGGCTGGGTGCTGTGGCTCACGCCTGCAATCCCAGCTCTTAGGGAGGCAGAGGCAGGAGGATTGCTTGAACCCAGGAGTTCGAGACCTGCCTGGGCAATATAGCAAGACTCCATTCTCCACAAGAAGGAAAAGAACAGAAAGACAAAAAAAATTAATAATAAGCATAAAAATACAAAAACTTAGCTGGGTATGGTGGTACATGCTTGTAGTCCCAGCTGCTTGGGAGGCTGAGGTGGGAGGACCACCTGAGCCCAGAAGGGAGATCACGCCAGGCAGTGTGCCCCAGCCTGGGTGACAAAAGTGAGGCCCTGTCTCAAAAACAAAAAAGAACTTACTACTCTTAGCACAATTTTTACAATTGTTCTGAGAACTACATTTCAACACAATCAGGTTCCCTTGCAATTCATGCATTTTATTTTATGAATTTAAGAGCATTGTTTTGAGAAGAGGTCCATAGCACAAAAAGAATGAAGAACACCACACTACATGTACAGAAAGGAAGAAAACAGGACTTCCACCTTCAGAGGGACATAAGAAGTAGTAAGAAAAAGCTAGGTGCTGTGGCTCATGCCTGTAATCCCAGCACTTTGTGAGGTCAGGAGTTCAAGATCAGCCTGGCCAACATGGTAAAACCCTGTCTCTTCTAAAAATATAAAAATTAACCGGGCATGGTGGCAGATGCCTGTAATCCCAGCTACTCAGGAGGCTGAGGCAGGTGAATCACTTGAACCTGGGAGGCAGAGGTTGCAGTGAGCGGAGATCACGCCACTGCACTCCAGCCTGGGTAACAGAGCAAGATTCCGTTTCGGGGATTAGCTAATCCCAGGCAGGAGAAGATCTAGAATGATTTCCCTTGGGACCTGGAGAGGACTTACATGTCTGATACACTAGGATTTCGGAATATTTCAAACCAAAGAAGAGTAACCACTGAAGGCCTCCTGATTCACTGGCTTCTCCAAGGAAGACAGTCCTTAGAAAGCTGCTGAATCCCTAACTAGGGTGGCACTCAGCCCTTCTGGCCAACTTCCTGCTCATGCTTTCCCCGTGACATGGGCTAAAAAAGCTGGGCTGAGGCCGACTGCAGCCTGCTTATGTAACTGCAATAAAGCAGTGCAGAGTGAAGTGACATGGTCCACCCTGGCTGACCCACAAAGCAAACCAAAGCGATGGCTGGCTTGGAAGAGCTCACTCAAAATGAGCACACAGCATGTCCTGGCTGTCTCTCGAGGATGGGGTCAGTCTTCCCACCCATTTCAAGGAACTCCTAATCAATTTGGCAAAGAAGGGGAAGTGAGTCAAAGTCTCTGCAGGAATGGACCTCTTGAACTCAGAATGCTTGATTCCCATCACTTGGGAGGAGTAGTCCTGAGCTTGGAGTCTGGAATTACCCCGGAGCATCTGGGAATGGGATAGATACAGACAGACGCTTCAAAACAGCAATTCTCCGTTTTCCTAAGAACTAGTGTGCAAGATTTCCCAAGCGCAAACTTCCCCAGAGCCTTTGCATAAAAGATTCGTATCTGAGGTGTTGGCAACAGACAAAGCCAAAACCCTCAACAGAGGGAAGTTCTCCAAATGACTTTTCTCTTTTTTTTCAAGGTAGGGTCTCACTCTGTCACCCAGGCTAGGGGGCAGTGGCACGATCTCAGCTCATTGCAACCTCTGCCTCCTGGGTTCAAAGGATCTCCCGCCTCAGCGTTCCAAGTAGCTGGAACCACAGATGCACACCACCCCACCTAGCTAATTTTTTGTCTTTTTGGTGGAGGTGGGGTTTCACCATGTTGGGCAGGCTTGTCTCAAACTCCTGGCAGATGATACTTTATTCTTAGGGAAATAAAGGCAGACACTCCCTGGATGGACACAGGAACATCTGTTAGTTTGGAAACGGCCCTCAAAATGCAGGCGTTGAGTTGAATTGTCTGACAAAAGGTTGTGAATTATAGATAAATTCTCCTGACTACTCACACTGAAAATAAAGATGCAACAGCAAAACACTTAACATTTGAGTCTCCGTAACTCTTACCATTCACACTTCTACCCTGTAGCTGCCATGCAGTTTCCCCTCCACTTTCATAGGGGGATGCAGGTAGATGAAGAGGATACCAAACAGAGGTGGATCCAAATAGACTTTTGCAGTAAAACCAAACTTTTGTTCAGGGACAAACTTCTGGCCTGTGTCATCTGAGAGGTTAACTTACAGGACATTTGACAAGATAACCAGTTTTTACTAAACCTAGTAAAACCTCAGTAAAAAGTCTCTGCTCATCTTTAATAAAATCCCTTCCAAATATCTCCTTGACAAAAAGTCCTGCCCTGCCTACCCAAAGATTCTGCTAGCTGTGATTAGTGGCATTCGCATGGAAACAAGGAGCCAGCAAGGACACGGCCCCACGCTCACTGAGAACTAGCAGCTGTGCAGGCGCTGTTCAGACACCTCAAGTAACCAGATACTAAAGCCACCGCAGGCACCACTGCCTGAGCACAGCGCTCATGCTGGTGGAACTCTGACTCCCCATCCTTCCCGGGCCGGCGAGCTGCACAGCCGCTAACAATTGATCAGAGCTGCTATCTGCCCTGGTTTTACAATGACTGGATAATATAACCTTGAGTCACATCACTTAAGTCCCTCTCAGCTGGTTTTCTCCTGTGTAAAATGCAGCGATACCGGCTCCACAGAATAATTACAATGATAAAATGAGACAACACACCTTAGACCCTCAGGAGAGTGACGGTGATGGTGGCACCCACTATAGACCATTTCTCTTTCCTCCAGGAGCTTTCTTTCTTGTGTTGATCACAGAACCAGATAATCTCACTTTCAAGACAACGTGGATGGCAAAATTCTCCTTGACTGACAACGCCAATGGCCAATACAGCGAACTCCACCAGTTTAACAACAAAAGTACTAGATTGCCACAAATTCCAGCTCTCTAGAGATTTGCGCTTCCATTTGAGTAAGCAGGTATCCAACAGTTTGTGAAACCAATGGGAAATATAACAAAATAAGAAAGAACATTTAATCTACAGGGGGACACCTACTTGTTCTTAGGTATAGTTGGCATCCGATTATACTGCAAACAACAAATGTGCCCATTACAAATGGCCCTTTCACTGTCACTGCTTTGGTAGAATTTGCAAAGCATTCATGTTTGTCATCGTATCTCCTTAAACATACAACTGTAATTCTTTTCCTGACCTCCTCCAACATCTGACACATGTACACCCTGACCTGCCGGTCTGACCTACTCAGGCTCTTTGTTCCGTCACCTTGTATGCGTTATGACAAGTTGGAGAAAGGGGTCAGGAAGTGACGGGGAGTTTAAACAGGAATCTATGCAGAAAGAGGTGTTGAGGGAGTTGTCCTAGGGAAGTGATGGGTCAGGAAGCATTCCACAGAAAATTACAAGAGCTGCAAGAATAAAGTAAAGGCCGGGAGTGTGGCTGGCTCATGACTGTAATCCCAGCACTTTGGGAGGCTGAGGCAGGCAGATCACATGAGGCCAGGAGTTCAAGACCAGCCTGGCCAACATAGCGATACCCTGTCTCTACAAGAAAACATCCAAAAATTAGCTGGGCATGGTGGCACACGTCTGTAATCCCAGCTTCTCGGAGGCTGAGGCACGAGAATCACTTAAACCTGGGAAGTGGAGCTTGCAGTGAGCCGAGATTACACCACTGCACTCCAGTTTGGGCGACAGAGACTCTGTCTCAAAATAAAAAAAGAATAAAATGTCTAGGCGCAGTGGCTCACGCCTGTCATCCCAGCACTTTGGGAGGCTGAGGTGGGCGGATCACGAGGTTAAGAGATTGAGACCATCCTGGACAACATGGTGAAACCCCATCTCTACTACAAATACAAAAATTAGGTGAGTGTGGTGGTGTGCACCTGTAATCCCAGCTACTTGGGACCTTGAGGCAGGAGAATCACTTGAACCCGGGAGGCGGAGGTTGCAGTGAGCCAAGGTCACGCCACTGCACTCCAGCCTGGGTGACAGAGCGAGACTCGGTCTCAAAAATTAAATAAATAAAGAGCAAAGACAACTGCGACATGAAGACAGACTCTGCCATACAGTGAAATTGTTCTCTGTGAAACTTGATTCAGTGGAAACTTTGTATGAAAAAAATTGCCCCTCAAGAAAAAAAGTCCCTCAAGAGCTTTTTGTGGGAGCCCCTGGTATTTGTATTGGAAAATACCATCCAGGTGAAACATATACTTTAAATTTTCTTGCTCATTAATTAAAAAAAAGATTACTGAGCGCCTATTTTGTTCCAGGTACTCTTCTCAGAATTGGCCTGGCACCATCCTTAGAGCAATCGTCGGTGAACAGAATCTATACTGATCACATATTATATACCCCCCTATTGATGAATAGAGCCAATGGAATAGTTAATTTCAAAAGACATGATTTTCCCAGGCATTGTTTTAGCAGAAGCTCTGCTTCCTTTTCTTTCATGCATAGAAAATGTGTTTTCTCCTAATGCAGAGGGGGTGGGGATGGTTTTTCTGCGCCAGTGAGTGGCCAGGACAAAATTACTTTCTCTTTGTACATGAACTCAAGGG